>JAODAL010060203.1:0-21020 GCA_025379985.1 Phyllomedusa bahiana | reverse complement strand
AAAGCAATCACACTGCACACTGTTAGATGCGGGTTTGGGTCTGAAAAATGGATCCAAACAAACATTCCCTAACATAAGACCCCCGCAGATGCTTTTATATGAAAATACTTCACTTGTAACATAGAAGTGACAAAGCAACACACATTCCATGAAGATACAACACACGTTACATAGAGGACACAACCACACAGACACCTCCCTGAAAACCAGCAAATGCGGCCAATAATGTGTATACAGGCAGTCCCCGGATTACGATCGGGATGGGGACTGCAGGTTTGTTCTTAAAGGGGTTGTCTTGCTACAAAGAATAGCTTTCAAATTGTAGGGAACACAAAATAAAGACATTTTCCAAATATATTGCTTTGTTCCTCTGTTTTCCCTAAGGAGATACAAGTGAATTTATGACCTCCCTGGCTATTTCAGTTCCCTCAGTAACTGACCTGTAAACAATTCTCCCCCTGCTGTTTGTTCAATGAGATAACAGTGAGTGATGTCATCACACAGGTCACAGCAGTGTCCATGCTGCTGAGCAGTAAAAAGCTTGATGTAAAATAAACAGAACTGTAATTAGGGCTTTTGTTTTGGGGATCAGATAAAGCCTTCTGAGAGCAGTTTGAAAAGCTTCCTAGCTAATCTGATCTAATTAGCAACTGAAAGCACAGAGCATGGAGCTGTATGCAAATGAGTCAGTCTGAACCAGGAAGTGTATTTCATTCATGCATTCTGTGAAACTCTGTAGGGAGACAACTCCTTTAAGTTGAATTTGTATGTAAGTGGGAACAGGTATATTTATTATATGTAACTCCAGCACAAAGGGGTTTCTTTTTTAGTTTTGGATAGTGCAAGGGAAGGTTTTCTACATTTGTTTTGCTGCCAGTGCCCCGTTAAGAAGAATTAAAGTGAATCTGTCGCCAATTTTTTTTTTACTTATTAAATCAAGCCCCTGATCCATATGCTTTTCCTCTCAGTCGTTTTTATTTCCTGATTGTAGATTTCTCTATTCGGCCGTCTATATATGATTGTGGGGGCAGCCATCTTTCCTGCACTGCTTTAACAGCAGTCAGAGAGATACTTTACAGCAGCTTCATGCACAAAGCATTCTTTAGACAGATTCTGTCCCATAGACTTGTATAGGAGAGTTTTCACTGTGAAGGGAAGGGAGAGGGGGTGCTGTAACATCTCCTCTTGTGACTGGTGGATCCTGTGTTATCTGTACACAATGGTGTCTCCTTTCAGCTTGACCCTGCTGTTACTGATAATGAGCACAATGCTGAAAAGCTCTCTAAATGGAACAGGAAGTGTCAGACGATTATTAGGCTTAGTGGCCAAATAATAAGAATCATTAAAAAAATACTGAAAGTGATGTAGAAAATTAAAAAAAAACAACCAAAAATTCCTAAAAAATGTGTTTAACATAAAAATGTGAGTTAAACAATAAGTCATTTTTTGATGACACATTCCCTTTAACCTCATTGTCACCTCATGTGCTGCTGTGGCATGCTGGAACTGCTGTGGCATGCTACTATCTGCTGTGGAACATGGAACCACAAGTGCCAACATCCCCCATAAGCCTCTGTCTGTAACTAGGGGACAGATGTAAGTCGGAACGGTGTAAGTCGAGGACTGACTGTATACATAATCTAGATGAAGAAACTATACCAATACCAAATCCACATGCAGCACTGAGCCATTACTTCATGTAAATATAGAGCCTCCTACATCAATCACATATATAGCACATCTATTATCTACTTATCCACACACATCTGGAGTATCTATATGTACACATGTAAGGTCTACAGCAATGTGGTAATACCTACACACAAGCCATATATATTAACCTGTCCTGATGTAAGTACTGTTCATCCAGAGGTTGCAGGAAGGGACAGAGTGCCAGGTTTTCACATGTCCTAAATGTTCCCATGAGATGTCTGCCCACTTACTGATCTCCGACCACCTAAAGACTTTCCAGTCAGTGTCACAGAAAAACCTCTGTATCTACTATATACATTTACCATATATACATACATACACACAAATTTCATTTGATACTGTGCCACATAAGAGGTGGTAACATGAGAATGCTTAGACAAAGGGTGGTGATTAACCCCTTACCAGAACCGGACGTACACGTACGTCACAGTGTCAGTAAGGGGCTATGTAGCGGTATTGCAGCTGGACACCAGCTGGTAACAGCATGGAGTAGAGTCTACTCCATTCCGCGTTGTTTAACCCCTTAGGCTATGTTCATACGGCGTAAATTCAGCTCGCATTTTGCTGCGTATTTGCGTGCCGCAATAACGGTAATCCATAGCTCTCAGAGAACTATGGATTACGCCTCATCCCCCTGCGAATACAATACAATCGTATTGTACGCGTGGGGAGATAAGTAACATGTCAATTACTCACGGCGATTACGCGCCACTGACAATGCATGTTTATGGGGCCGGCGGGCTGACCCCCCGTCCTCTCCCGTGCTTCGGGAGTATGCAATGATCAGCGCAACTCCCAAATCACCAGGTGTACTGTATGCGCCGCAATTATGCCGTGTGAACATACCCTTAGACACCGCAACAAACACAGCAGTGTGTAATCGATCGTGGCCACTAGTGGTCAAGCACCCTAGGAGGACTCAAGGTTAAATTAAAAGAAAAATCTATATATATATTTTAAAGTATAAAAAAAAATGAAAAGTTCAAATCACCCCTCTTTTAAATAAAAAATAAAATAAAAAAGTTATTCATATTTGGTATCGTTTCATCCATATCTATTAATATAGAACATTATTTATCCAGCACAGTAAGCTCCGAGAAGAAAAAAAAATTCCAAACGCCAAAATTGCAGGTTGTTTTTGTCATTTCACGTCCCCTAAAAATTGGATTAAAAGTGATTTAAAAAGTCGCATGTATTCCATACTGGTACCAATATAAAGTACAATTCATCCCGCAAAAAAGCGGCCTCACTCAGGTCCATAGTTAGAAGCACAAAAAAGTTATTGGTTGGAGAAAATGGTGCCATTGGAAAAAATATAAAATGTTTAGAATTTTTTTTACAGTTCTAAAACAGAACGCAAACCTTACATGTTTGATATTGCCGGATTCGTATTAAAGAAAAGACTCCAAAAATGGAAAATAGGACCCAGCGATGAGGTGAATGAGGTGCTTTATTTTGCCAGTACTAATCCATCAGTCAGAGGGTGCAGGGGGGACAGAAACCGACGCGTTTCGGGCTCTCGTATAGCCCTTGATCACGGTCACGGATTCGTATTAACTTGTGGAATACAGATAGGGGTATGTTCACCTGGCATTTTGGATCTGTTTTAGATCCCAAAATCGCATCCAAAAGCGCTGCGTCAATCGATCCAACATGCAGCTGCGCATTTGGATGCGTGTTGGATGCAGCAGGATCGCACCCTATACTTTATTATAGGGCTCCTGCTGTGTCTTTCAGACCAAGGATTGACATGCCAATTCTTTGAATGGATCCAAAAGACGCAAGTAAACACACATCAGCTATCACTCGAGTGAACAGCGATGTATGTTCTACATTGAAAGCAATGTAAATCACACTGCACATTGATAGAAGTAATGTTTTTTTTCACATTTTATCCCACTTACAATTTTTTTGCAGCATCCCAGTATAGTTGATGACGGTGAATGACACCATTAGAAAGTACATCTTGTCCCGCAAAAAAGAAGCCCTAATATGTCTATGTGTATGAAAATGTTTAAAAAGTTATGTCTCTTGGAAGGCGGGAAGGAAAACAATGGAGACAAACAATTATGTTACTGTATGTTGTGTTGGCGGATTTTGGGGCGATGTTTCTGAAGGTTCTTCATCAAGTGACCGGCCTCCGATTTATCTCTTGCAGGTAATCGGTGAATGACTTAAAGGGGTTGTCTCACTACAAGGATTGCTTTGTATGTTAAAGATCTTGCAAAAACAAGTCACTTTGCAATATGTGTCCATTAACAGTGTCCTACCTATTCCTAGATATCCCCTCTTGTATGGGCTGCCTCAGCTCCTCAGGTCGCTATAGCTACAGACCTGTTCAACCTCTTTCCCGATAGGCTGCCAGCGCTGGTTGCTATAGTACAGACCTGTTCAGTCTCTCCTGATAGGCTGACAGCGCTGGTTGCTATAGCTATAGACCTGTTCAGTCTCTCCTGATAGGCTGCCAGCGCTGGTTGCTATAGCTATAGACCTGTTAGATCTTTCCTGATAGGCTGCCAGCGCTGGTTGTTTAGCTACAGGACCTGTTCAGTCTCTCCTGATAGGCTGCCAGCGCTGGTTGCTATAGCTACAGACCTGTTCAGTCTCTCCTGATAGGCTGCCAGCGCTGGTTGCTATAGCTACAGACCTGTTCAGTCTCCTGATAGGCTGACAGCGATGGTTGCTATAGCTATAGACCTGTTCAGTCTCTCCTGATAGGCTGCCAGCGCTGGTTGCTATAGCTATAGACCTGTTAGATCTTTCCTGATAGGCTGCCAGCGCTGGTTGCTATAGCTATAGACCTGTTCAGTATCTCCTGATAGGCTGCCAGCGCTGGTTGCTATAGACATGTTAGATCTTTCCTGATAGGCTGCCAGCGCTGGTTGCTATAGCTACAGACCTGTTCAGTCTCTCCTGATAGGCTGCCAGCGCTGGTTGCTATAGCTACAGACCTATTCAGTCTCTCCTGATAGGCTGCCAGCGCTGGTTGCTATAGCTACAATCTGGTGTCCTCAGCAGGCTAGTAGTAGCCAGTAAGCACGCCCCTGAATTCAAAAATGATACTAAGAAACCAGGACTGAGATGATATGAGTCGATGTAGTGAGACAACCCCTTTAAAAAGATTTCATTGTGTTACATGTTACTGGAGTGTAGAGGAATGAAGACGGCAGAGCTTACCTTTAAACAAACGGAGCTGGTCTGAATACAGCGGATCTGGGAATGTGAAGGGACAGTGCCTTCCAGTCTGCAGAGTAAAAGCTACAAAAAAAAAAGGAAATGAGTATAATGAATATGTAGCCGCGCTATTTATTAAGCTCTCGTGATGATGTCAGACCCTGCTGGTGGCAGTATTCAAACATGGAGTGAGCACCACAAACTGGCTAACATGAGAGGAATACATTACAGCTTTATACACAGTAGAGTCACCTTATTACGAACACTTAATATCAAGGAGCTGGCTTGGTGGGTGTATCGGATGTGTGACAGGATGTCTGTACACATGCCCCTTGTTGCTGTCACGGGTAACAGTGATTTATTAGAGTTGCAAAAAGGGATGTAAAGTGGCTTTCAGGTCAAGGAGGGGGGGCTTTTCTTAAACTGCAGTTTATGAACTATTCGCATGCTGTAACGTGAGTGGACCAATGGCACCATTGTGAGTGGTGTGCACACTGGAGCCCCACCTGTCATTGTGATAGGAGAACGTTGGCTGCAAAGTTGCATGAGGGCAAAACCGACACGATACAGGGGAGCAGCTCGACCAGACGCGTGTAAAGTTCAGCGAACCCCCTGTGTGTATGGAGGCGCTGCACTGCTGTCTATATGGAGGTGCTCTGCTGCTCATGCATCCCCTTTAGCTGTGTCTTTAGGGTCTGGCCTGTAAATATAACCGCAATGTTACCCACACAGGACGGTATTGCCAGTAATGATGACAGAACCGTCTCCCTATTCCTCCCCTCCCCCCCGGGACCCCAATGTCCTGGTTACCTGCACGCGGCGCACAGCACTGCACACGGGCGCCGCCATCTTTGGAATGTACCACAGCGCTCTCCATAGGGAGGACACTCGCCCGACCTTGCCATTGACTGACAGCGGCGACATCTAGAGGCCGGATTGGAGAAGTGCGTGCGACGATAGCAGCGACAGAAGCAACGCGCCAAATGCAGTAACACTGCTGCCTGTGACTGAATAGCAGCGCGAATACCTGCTCCCAGGATGCACAGCGCAGTCCTCGGGCAGCTCCATGTCTGTACCAGGAAAGCAGATGAGCATCAGCACCGCTATAGGGAGCAGCGCGGATATAGTGAGGTTATAGTGAGGTTATAGGGAGGTAATAGTGAGGTTATAGTTAGGTTATAGTGAGGCAGCGAAGTTATAGTGAGGTTATAGTGAGGTTATAGGGAGGCAGCGCGGTTATAGTGAGGTTATAGTGAGGTTATAGGGAGGCAGCGCGGTTATAGTGAGGTTATAGAGGCAGAGCGGTTATAGTGAGGTTATAGAGGCAGAGCGGTTATAGTGAGGTTATAGAGGCAGAGCGGTTATAGTGAGGTTATAGAGGGAGCGAGGTTATAGTGAGGTTATAGTGAGGCAGCGAGGTTATAGTGAGGCAGCGAGGTTATAGTGAGGTTATAATGAAGTAAAGCAAAGTTTGATAATTGAAGGATCGCTCACCCTCTTTTTCTTTTTGTTGTTTGGAGACGATTAGCTCCTCAGCTGATTGAATTCATCCACCTTCGCCCGTGATCCTGGCTCCCGGCACGGGAAGCCAAACGACAGTACAGCAAAAATAGGAATGGATCCAGCGTGGTTGGTGAAAAATATCATTTCAATTTATTTCACATATACAAAAGTGCAGGCGGTACTAACAAGACGAACAGTTAAAACCTACGCGTTTCAGGCATAGTAGATTTTTGCCCTTGTTCACGGTATCGTGAACAAGGGCAAAAATCTACTATGCCTGAAACGCGTAGGTTTTAACTGTTCGTCTTGTTAGTACCGCCTGCACTTTTGTATATGTGAAATAAATTGGAATTATATTTTTCACCAACCACGCTGGATCCATTCCTATTTTTGAGGTTATAGTGAGGCAGCGCGGTTATAGTGCGGTTATAGTGAGGTTATAGTGAGGCAGCGCGGTTATAGTGAGGTTATAGAGGCAGAGCGGTTATAGTGAGGTTATAGAGGCAGAGCGGTTATAGTGAGGTTATAGAGGCAGAGCGGTTATAGAGGCAGAGCGGTTATAGTGAGGTTATAGGGAGGCAGCGAGGTTATAGTGAGGTTATAGGGAGGCAGCGAGGTTATAGTGAGGTTATAGAGGCAGCGAGGTTATAGTGAGGTTATAGAGGCAGCGCGGTTATAGTGAGGTTATAGAGGCAGCGCGGTTATAGTGCAGGTTATAGTGAGGCAGTGAGGGTTATAGTAGAAGGGCGCGCGTTATAGTGAGGTTATAGATGAGGCACGAATGAGGTTATAGGGAGGCAGCGAGGTTATAGTGAGGTTATAGAGAGGCAGCGAGGTTATAGTGAGGCAGCGCGGTTATAGTGAGGCAGCGCAGTTATAGTGAGGTTATAGGGAGGCAGCGCGGTTATAGTGAGGTTATAGTGAGGCAGCACGGTTATAGAGAGGGGGGGGGGGGGGGGGGGGGGGGGGAAAAAAAAAAAAAAAAAGCGCGGTTTGGAGGTTATAGGGAGGCAGCGAGGTTATAGTGAGGTTATAGGGAGGCAGCGCAGTTATAGTGAGGTTATAGTGAGGCAGCGCGGTTATAGTGAGGTTATAGTGAGGCAGCGAGGTTATAGTGAGGTTATAGGGAGGCAGCGAGGTTATAGTGAGGTTATAGAGGCAGAGTGGTTATAGTGAGGTTATAGAGGCAGAGTGGTTATAGTGAGGTTATAGAGGCAGCTAGGTTATAGTGAGGTTATAGTGAGGCAGTGAGGTTATAGTGAGGCAGCGCGGTTATAGTGAGGTTATAGAGAGGCAGCGAGGTTATAGTGAGGTTATAGAGAGGCAGCGAGGTTATAGTGAGGTTATAGTGAGGCAGCGAGGTTATAGTGAGGTTATAGTGAGGCAGCGAGGTTATAATGAGGTTATAGTGAGGTTATAGGGAGGCAGCGCGGTTATAGGGAGGCAGCGAGGTTATAGTGCGGTTATAGTGAGGTTATAGTGAGGCAGCGAGGTTATAGTGAGGTTATAGTGAGGCAGCGAGGTTATAGTGAGGTTATAGTGAGGCAGCGAGGTTATAGTGAGGTTATAGAGGCAGCGAGGTTATAGTGAGGTTATAGGGAGGCAGCGAGGTTATAGTGAGGTTATAGAGGCAGCGCGGTTATAGTGAGGCAGCGCGGTTATAGTGAGGTTATAGTGAGGCAGCGAGGTTATAGTGAGGTTATAGTGAGGCAGCGAGGTTATAGTGAGGTTATAGGGAGGCAGCGCGGTTATAGTGAGGTTATAGAGGCAGCGCGGTTATAGTGAGGTTATAGAGGCAGCGAGGTTATAGTGAGGTTATAGGGAGGCAGCGAGGTTATAGTGAGGTTATAGGGAGGCAGCGCGGTTATAGTGAGGCAGCACGGTTATAGTGAGGTTATAGTGAGGCAGCGCAATTATAGTGAGGTTATAGGGAGGCAGCGAGGTTATAGTGAGGTTATAGTGAGGCAGCGCAGTTATAGTGAGGTTATGGTGAGGCAGCGAGGTTATAGGGAGGCAGTGAGGTTATAGGGAGGCAGTGAGGTTATAGTGAGGCAGTGAGGTTATAGTGAGGCAGTGAGGTTATAGTGAGGCAGTGAGGTTATAGGGAGACAGCGAGGTTATAGGGAGACAGCGAGGTTATAGGGAGACAGCGAGGTTATAGGGAGGCAGCGCGGTTATAGGGAGGCAGCGAGGTTATAGTGAGGTTATAGAGAGGCAGCGCGGTTATAGTGAGGTTATAGGGAGGCAGCGCGGTTATAGTGAGGTTATAGTGAGGCAGCGAGGTTATAGTGAGGTTATAGTGAGGCAGCGCGGTTATAGTGAGGTTATAGTGAGGCAGTGAGGTTATCGTGAGGCAGCGCGTTTATAGTGAGGCAGCGCGTTTATAGTCAGGCAGCGCGGGTATAGTGAGGTTATAGGGAGGCAGCGCGGTTATAGGGAGGCAGCGCGGTTATAGTGAGGTTATAGAGAGGCAGCGTGGTTATAGAGAGGTTATAGGGAGGCAGCGAGGTTATAGTGAGGTTATAGGGAGGCAGCGAGGTTATAGTGAGGTTATAGGGAGGCAGAGCGGTTATAGTGAGGTTATAGAGGCAGCTAGGTTATAGTGAGGTTATAGTGAGGCAGTGAGGTTATAGTGAGGCAGCGCGGTTATAGTGAGGTTATAGAGAGGCAGCGAGGTTATAGGGAGGCAGCGCGGTTATAGTGAGGTTATAGAGAGGCAACGAGGTTATAGTGAGGCAGCGCGTTTATAGTCAGGCAGCGCGGTTATAGTGAGGTTATAGGGAGGCAGCGCGGTTATAGTGAGGTTATTGTGAGGCAGCGCGGTTATAGGGAGGTAGCGCGGTTATAGTGAGGCAGCGCTGTTATAGAGAGGTTATAGGGAGGCAGCGAGGTTATAGTGAGGTTATAGGGAGGCAGCGCGGTTATAGAGAGGTTATAGGGAGGCAGCGAGGTTATAGTGAGGTTATAGGGAGGCAGCGCAGTTATAGTGAGGTTATAGTGAGGTTATAGTGAGGCAGCGAGGTTATAGTGAGGTTATAGGGAGGCAGCGAGGTTATAGTGAGGTTATAGAGGCAGAGTGGTTATAGTGAGGTTATAGAGGCAGAGTGGTTATAGTGAGGTTATAGAGGCAGCTAGGTTATAGTGAGGTTATAGTGAGGCAGTGAGGTTATAGTGAGGCAGCGCGGTTATAGTGAGGTTATAGAGAGGCAGCGAGGTTATAGTGAGGTTATAGAGAGGCAGCGAGGTTATAGTGAGGTTATAGAGAGGCAGCGAGGTTATAGTGAGGTTATAGAGAGGCAGCGAGGTTATAGTGAGGTTATAGAGAGGCAGCGAGGTTATAGGGAGGCAGCGAGGTTATAGTGAGGTTATAGAGAGGCAGCGAGGTTATAGTGAGGTTATAGTGAGGCAGCGAGGTTATAGTGAGGTTATAGTGAGGCAGCGAGGTTATAGTGAGGTTATAGAGGCAGCGAGGTTATAGTGAGGTTATAGGGAGGCAGCGAGGTTATAGTGAGGTTATAGAGGCAGCGCGGTTATAGTGAGGCAGCGCGGTTATAGTGAGGTTATAGTGAGGCAGCGAGGTTATAGTGAGGTTATAGTGAGGCAGCGAGGTTATAGTGAGGTTATAGTGAGGCAGCGCGGTTATAGTGAGGTTATAGGGAGGCAGCGCGGTTATAGTGAGGTTATAGAGGCAGCGCGGTTATAGTGAGGTTATAGAGGCAGCGAGGTTATAGTGAGGTTATAGGGAGGCAGCGAGGTTATAGTGAGGTTATAGAGGCAGCGAGGTTATAGTGAGGTTATAGGGAGGCAGCGCGGTTATAGTGAGGCAGCGCGGTTATAGTGAGGTTATAGTGAGGCTCCCTTGGACGCCTAACGTGCACGGATGGGACCTTTCGTATGGATGCGGTGAGCTGGCTACACACAACTCTTGACTGAATCTGTTACAAGGTACTGCCGTGCTCTGCCATCCCTTCCCTATATTTTGAATATTATTTTCCATTGTAGCATCCATTTTATAAGTGGTACATTTTTGAAACAAATATGTTAAAACTTCTGTAGAACTGGAAAAAAGATTGCCAGAGTTTTCAGAGACTGTGGCCCCGCCCCCAGGTCGCTTGCCCTTCTGCAAAATTTAAAAGGGATCTGAGAAATTAAAAACCCAAGAATTAGGGTATGGTGGGACTCAATGACCCCTACAAAAATTTTATTGGGGAACAGAATATCATTCGCGGGGGGTCTCGCATAAAGAGTTCCCCCACAATCTTTTCACAAAGATTTTGTCCCCCAATGGAACCAAATATTTTTTACTTGTCAATCAATTGAGGGGCCCACTAATTTTAAAATTGGGAAAACGAAGTCCCCCAGATCACATCGATTTGTACCCTGGAGAATGAGTTGAGTTTTCAGGTTGAGGGATATGTTTATGCATTAAGCAAGAATGAAAAATAAATGCATTAGAGAATTCCATCATGGGGGACTAAAAAGGTAAAAAATATAACGTGATTATTGATTCGAGGGATCGGTTCTTTGTGGGGTGTAGCGATCGGATTAATACCCCAAAGGGGTCAATTCTAAAGAAATAAAATAAAAAAGGTGGCCCCCGAAGAATAATCAAAGAAGGGTTCAGTTTTGGTCGATTGGGTCCGATTCTTTGGATAGTCCAGCGAAACCCTCAGATGGAGACGCTGTCATTCCACGAATGAAGTACTCTTTTTATTAAAAAAAAAAACGAAGAAAAAACAAAAAAAAATTAAAAAAAAAGAAAAAGAAGGGGGGGCAGGAAGCATAGGGGCGTTTGCAAGAATAAAAAAAAACTCCCCAGATAGTCGGCCCAAAAAAAGCTGCGTTCAACCTTCCTCTTATTTCTCATCCACTCAAGCGGGTTTCTGACTTTGGGTTGTTTTTGGGGGTAAAAACGAATTTTAGTTTTTTCACATTAAAGGACTTAAAAAGGTTTTATCCCCCTTTTGGGTTTAAAAAAGACATTTGGGACGGATTCTTCAAGTGCTGTAGATAAAGGGTTTTATTTTAAAACCTGTTAAAAATGAATCCCAAGAATTGTTTTTCCAGGAAAGAAAAATGCCCCTTTTTGGGAAAAATTTTTATCGGAAAAAGCAAGATACCAGTCTAAAGGTCAGGGAGAAGGTTTCGGTCCTTTCAAACTGGAATGGGGGGATTTTACCCTAATTCAGGACTTCTGAAAAGGGGAGGTTTAATTTTTGGGGGAAAAAGAATTTGCGTTCACTAGTCAACTGTCCCCCCTGTCTTTTTCCCAACCATAAAAAAAAACAACCCCCTGCGTTGGAACAGTTGAAATAACAAACAGCAGTTATAAGATGGTGACAAGGGTGGGACTTTGTGATCATAAACAAAACCGTTTTATCTTGAAGGAAAAGATTTTGTCAAAAGGATCAGATTTTTTTGAAATATCCCATGACCCCAAAAATCTTAGCAGGGGAAATTGTTATATTTAATGGGGGGGTTCTCATTGGGGCATATTAAGAAAAAAAGGTGTGGTTACCTGACAGTTGAATGCCCTGGATGCCTATAATTTTATGGACTCCCTAAGGTTATAAGGGGTTTCTCCCCACCATGCGCCCGATTGTATGGGGCATGGGTCTTTGGGGGAAGGGGCTGGGAAGGGCTTGATAAATCTTACACCCACTTGTCCTCGGGGGGACACCGGGGGGCACCCGGGGATACTAAGGATGTCCAAAGCAGTATGTCCCATTGTTTTTGGAAAGTCAAATGTGTTGGGGTTTCCTTTCGATGTAGAGGCTCTTTACACCTCCACCCCCTATTATTGTGGTACCCCTGGGTCTTCAGTTTATTTGAAGTTTTCAGTGATTATTCGGGGGACTTTTTTTCCCTATGTGCTAGGAGTTCACATTTCCCTTTGAAATAAAATTTTTTAAATTTTTTGAAAAATGCATTCTTTTTAAAAAACAAGAGGGGGTTTACCCCGGGGGGGCTAAATTCTCCCCCCCCCGGGCCCAAATTTGGTAAGGGCATGGTGGGAGGCCTGTTATTTTAAACAGGGGCCCCAAATCCCTTATGGACCCCCCTTTCTCGGTATGGGGGTAATCGAGGACCTCCTGGGTTTTTTGGGGTGCAATTATCTGCCTACCCGGGCTTTTTTTGAATATCTTAACAACAATTTTCCCCTTTAAATTTTTCATTTACTTTTTGGTTGGCCAAAATACAATAAATTTTTTGATTTGACATTAGTGGGTAAAACCGGAGGAAAAACCCTTTCAGTACTAAAAACATATCGCAAGCCCCCCACGGGCAATAAATCTTTTTTCACCATCGAGCTTTTTAAGAAGCACTCTTATGGCCATTCCTGTCGGGTGGGGCATTAGAGCAAAGCAAAATTTTTACCCCCCCCGGGTTTGTTGTTTAAAACCAAAACAAAATACAAAAAAAAGGCTTAGATCAAAAGGGGTCCCCCGTTGGCTTTCAAAAGATCGAAAAAAATTTGTGAAACAAAGGGGCAAAGGGAAGAGCTTTTGATTTTCATTGACACTCCCAAAAATTAAAAAAAAAAAAGATGTACTTTAACATTGGTTAGGGCACAGCCTCAATTCCTGCTATCAAAAAGATTTCCTGAGGTATCTCCTTATTGGAGAAAAACGAAATTTCAGAATCTATTTTATCCCAAAGGTTTAGAATCATACAAAAAAGGGAAAAAAAAGTTAGGTAATTACTATTCCTAAATTTTATTAAAAAAATGATATATGTACCCACGTGGTTGAAATTTTGTGGATTTTTTAAGTGTGGGTCAATTCCCCCGCCCAATGTCAATATGTGCTTGTCAAAAAAATTTTTAGAAACGAGGGGTAATTTAAAAAATTTCCAAAAAAAGAAATACATCAATTGAATGTGTATGTGGTTATTTGGCCCCTTTTGCAAGATATGTAATTACGTTAAATTTGGGAGCACTCTCGGAAATTAAAAACAAAAAGGGTTTTTAAACACCCAAAAAGAGTAGATACCAAGCCACACGTAATCGTTAAACCCATCTTGCCCCTTTTGGAAGTCCATCAAAATAAATGTTGGGGGCCCGTTTAAGGGGATTAGGCTTTTATGGATTATAAACCAGCCCGTGGTGGCCCATCTGAAAAAATCTACTTCCGATCGGAAGCCTTTTGGATAAAACAAAAAACTTAAAAATTCACCCCCCGGGATTAAAAAGTGAGGAGAAAATTATGTTCCCCTACAGAAATTCAGGATTTGGCTATACATTTGCAGCCTCTGGGGTTGTGTAGAATTTGTTTCATACATTTTATTAATTGTTGCCTTTAGGCTGCTAAATGTATCCTTTTTGTTATTTCCTCCTCCCTTTTTTCCCTTTTTTTCTATTTTTTGTATTTGTTTATATTTGGTTATACTATTGAAAAGGGAAATTATGATTTTTTTCAAACTTTTTCAGGTAATAGGTCTGTGTGCTAATAGGTGCCAACATTTGATTTTTATCACTTGTGCTTGTTTACATATTTTTTATCAAAGGAAAAGCCAGGTCCTAACCCTCCCTTTAAATTTTTCTTATTTTTGTTTCTTCTTTTTTTTTTATTTACTTCCTGGGTTTCGCGTGTTCTTTTTTCAGAGACTGTGTCTCTGTTTGAGCTTCTGCACATGGCGAATATTTTCAGGCTGGCCTCATTGAGCCCCTGTCGATGTCACACGTCACTTCCGGGTTTGAAGTCGCGTCGGAAAGTATGGTGAACGCGTGCAAAAGAAAAACCCCGTTTTTAGGTGAGGTTTTAATGCCCCTTTTAACTTATATTGTATATAAAAGGGCGTTTTAACATTTGTTAGGCTATGAGTAAGGGAGCTCCGTTTTCCCCAAACCCCCGTTGTCAAAGTTTTTGGATGCTACTTTGTTTTAATGGATTTATAAGAAATATTTTATTTGAAAATTTACATGGTCCCGTTGGGCTGTATCACCTCGATTTCTGGAAAGTGCTTTGTCCCTTGGGCGCCCAAAAAGTGCACGGAGGGACCTTTCGTATGATGCCGGGAGCTGGCTACACAAACTCTTGATGGAACTATAGTGAGGGGCCCCTTTGTGGGGTTTGGGGGGAAACGGGTTTAGTGAGGGTTTTAGTGAGGCAGCGCGTTTTGTGAGGGTTATGGTGAGGCAGGGGTTATAGGGAGGCAGTGAGGTTTAGTAAAAAGTGAGGTTATGTAAGGCGTGGGTTTTTATTTGGGGGGAGTGAGGTTATAGTGAGGCAGTGAGGTTATAGTGAGGCAGTGAGGTTATAGGGAGACAGCGAGGTTTTTAGGGGGGCCCCGGCGGTTATGGGAGGAGGAGGTTATAGTGAGGTTATAGTGAGGCAGTGAGGTTATAGTGAGGTTATAGGGAGGCAGAGCGGTTATAGTGAGGTTATAGAGGCAGCTAGGTTATAGTGAGGTTATAGAGAGGCAACGAGGTTATAGGGAGGCAGCACGGTTATAGTCAGGCAGCGCGATTATAGTGAGGTTATAGGGAGGCAGCGCGGTTATAGTGAGGTTATTGTGAGGCAGCGCGGTTATAGGGAGGTAGGGGGTTTTATGTGAGGCAGCGAAGTTATAGTGAGGTTATAGGGAGGCAGCGAGGTTATAGTGAGGTTATAGGGAGGCAGCGCGGTTATAGTGAGGTTATAGGGAGGCAGCGAGGTTATAGTGAGGTTATAGGGAGGCAGAGCGGTTATAGTGAGGTTATAGGGAGGCAGCGCGGTTATAGTGAGGTTATAGGGAGGCAGCGCGGTTATAGTGAGGTTATAGTGAGGCAGCGAGGTTATAGTGAGGTTATAGGGAGGCAGCGCGGTTATAGTGAGGTTATAGGGAGGCAGCGCGGTTATAGAGAGGTTATAGGGAGGCAGTGAGGTTATAGGGAGGCAGAGCGGTTATAGTGAGGTTATAGGGAGGCAGAGCGGTTATAGTGAGGTTATAGAGGCAAGGGGGTTAAAAAGGTGGGGGTTAAATAGAGGGAGCGGGTTTTTTGGTGAGGTTATAGGGGGCCCCAGCGGGGGGTTAAAAGTGAGGCAGGGGTTTTAAAATTGGGGTTATAGGGGGGCGCGCAGTTAAAAGGGGGGGTTATAGGGGGGGCAGAGGGGTTTATATGAGGTTATAGGGAGGCAGGGGGTTTATAGTGAGGTTATGGGAGGAAAAGCATTATATGGGGTTTTAAGGGGGGGGGGCAGAGGGGTTTTTATAGTGAGGTTATAGAGGCAGAGGGGTTATAGTAGGTTTTTAAGGGGGGACCCGGGGTTTTTAAGTGGGGTTATATTAAAAGGAGCGGGGTTTAATAGGAGGTTATGGGAGGCACCCCGGTTTTTTGTGGGGTTTTAAAAGAGGGAGCGAGGTTATAGTGGGGGTTATGGGAGAGGCAGCGAGGTTATAGGGGGGCAGAGGGGTTATTGGGTTAAGGGGGGCAGCCCAGTTATATTTGGGTTTTATAGGGGGGCGGGAGCGGTTATTTTGAGGTTTAGGGAGGCAGCGGGGGTTAAAGGAGGTTATGGGGAGGCAGAGCGGTTAAAAGGGGAGGTTATAGGGAGGCAGAGCTTATAGTGGGGGTTTTATAGAGGCAGAGGGTTTAGTGAGGTTTAAAAGGGAGCGAGGTTTATATTTAAAGGTTATGTGGGGCAGGGGGTTTATAAGTGGGGTTTAATAAGAGGCAGCGGGTTAATTTGAGGTTTAGAGGGAGCGGGTTATAGGAGGTTAAAAGAGAGGCCGAGGTTATAGGGAGGCAAAAGCGGTTAAAAGTGGGTTATAGGGGGGCACCCGAGTTATAGTGGGGTTTTTAGGGAGGCAGAGCGGTTATAGTGAGGTTATAGAGGGAGCGAGGTTATAGTGTTGTTATATGGATGCAGAGCGGTTATAGTGAGGCCTTACTCTACGTTTAGGCATATGTCCAAAACTAGTCTGATACTGGAAGGAAGTGCTCGACCTTATTACTGCAATTCACAGTGTATTCAGTGATATGAACCCTTCAATATGTATTTTCAGCTCTAGAGGATCTACCTATAAGTAATGAGGAAAGAGAGGCAAGGCTGGAAGGTTTTTAAAAGGGGCCATAAAAATCGGTTTGTACAAAAAGGGGTAACGACAATCCCCCCTTACCTTTAAATAAAAACCTAGAGGATTTTCCCCCAAAATTTCTTCGTTTAAATTTAGTTTTAAAAATTTAGGCAAAGGTAAATAAGGATTATTACGAAATACATTGCTGTTTAAATTTTTTGCTTTATTTTTAGAAGGAGGCAGGGGTTTACATCCGGGTTTGGTTTTACACAACCCTTCCCCTGGGTTCCCGCCCAAACCTCTTTGCCCCACACCCTTTGGTTTGGGGATAGTAAAATTTCACTCCCTGCTTATTTTTCTTATTAACAATCTCTAAACCGTTTGAGCTCTGTAGCTATGTGCCCCCTCCATAACCGATGTCCATCTAACAGGCTCAGCTAGGAATAGCAGTCCGTGTAGAACCCCCCCACCTGAACAGGAAGTGAAAGCCTGTAGCTGACTAAAAAAAAAGAAAAGCGATGTAAAACACCCCAAAATGGAAAAACCCCCTTTTTTAATTGACTAATCTTGATGGATAGGGACATCAGAATATGACAAAATATGAGCCAAATGGCTTAAAGGGGATGTATCGCTTCATCGGGTTTGGTTTTTTTTTGGGTAGTTCATTTTTCAGTTTGTCAAACCCCGGGGGCCCGTTTCTTCCCCTCCCCACTGGGTGTTTTTTTAAACTAAAAGGGGGGGGGAATCACCCCCCTTCACTTTATGCTCGCTCCCGAATCAGTGTGTTTGTTTGGGGATCAGTGGGAGGGGATAGAAACATCCCTGCCTCCACACCCCCCCTCTGTCTCATTCCACATGCCCCTTTGTGGGTTCCCTCCCCCGATGCGTTTTAATTTTTAAGAGCTGTTTGTTTACATCCCAATCCTCTTCAGTCTGGGCCCATCTTCTAGAACTCAGGGGCATGATCTCTTCTTCACGTGGGGGTTTGTTACGTTGAACCAGCCCTTCTAAAAAAACTCATCCAAGCACACAGATTTTCCTTTTCAATTTTTTACACGCAGCAGCATTAAGGCACCGGGCACAATTTTTGCCCGTTTTTTTGAATTTTTAGAAGCAGCGCAGGGTTTTGTAGAGCTGCTGGCTGTGCAGAGTGAAATTTTTTCGCCCCTTATTTTTTGAGTGGAGAAGGCAAAATTTCGCGCTCCCCCCGGAATAGACCGGGGGGGCAGAAGAATGTAAAATTAGAAGGGGAAATCAGCCAATGAAATGGAAAGGGGGTGGGATCCCCCACCGGCACTGGGGAACAGTTTTTAAACAAAAAAAAGATAAGGGAACTGTGAAAAAAAAGACAGCTTTGCAAATGAATGACATCCAAATTTCCCAAAATTTCTTGTTTTTTCACTGTCCCCTTTTTTCTTTAAGACCATTTAATGGAATGATACAACCCTTTTTAAAGCCCTGGTCGACCTGCCCTTTTTTGTTTAGGAAGGGTTTTGATGCACCACCTCTAATTGACAGTGTGCTCTGTTTCTTTATATGATAAGACAGGACCGGACAGCATCATAACTTATTCTACATTATATGAACTTTTTCCAGTTTATGGCTTATACAACATCTACACATTCTGTATTTTGATACTTATGTAACAAGGGTGATACCCTCTATTTTTGCTGTGGAGGGTGTTGGTGGTGTATGTGCTAAAAATACAATAAAAAATACTTGATTAAAAACAATACTTTACAGCTGTGTGTACACCCACAAAGGTCCCCAACCCTGCATTGCTGTCACTAGAAGGCAGAGCGGGATGAGGAGTAGTCAGAATACATGGCTGCCATCGATGGAGCAGCAAAAGTTATGATTTTTTTGGGGGGTGAAAAAAGCAATATTATGCTTTTACATTTTTTTTTTACCAATCTGTGTTTTTCTGTACTAATAAGAACACTAGGAAAGGTGAAAAGAGATACAATAGGGAATAAAAGAATTTTAATTTTTTTTCCCCCAGATAATTTTGCCCAGCTAAAATACAAAAAAATATTTTTCTCCCACCCAGAGATGTAAAAAAAAAAAGATAAAAAAATTACAAAAAAAACCAAAAAGTAAAAGAAGGATGGATGCATGTGACCCGAACGCAGGGCCCTTACCAGCTTTCAGAAAAAAAAAGAAAAGTGTCACCCTATCCCGTGTTATCATGGCCCCGCATTTCCCAAAGAAAAAAATAAAAAAACTCACCTTTTACTATAATGCTATAAAAACACTAAAAGGAACAAAGTAGAAAAAAATTCTGAAACCACCACCTCGGAACCAACAGGTCTTATTCCGAGGCATTCCTGCTGGGTCCCAAAAATAATGGCCCCCCCCCCCTTTTCCCAAATTTTCCCTTTATAAACCCGGTGTCTTCTTTTTGTTGCCGGGAATGTACCCCCCCGAAACCATGGTTTAGGGGGGACTGCTCCTCTTTACTAACTTTTTTTTTTTTTTTTTTATTTTTTTTTTTTTTTCCTTTGGTTTCCACCGCTGCCCAAAGTGAATGCAATGTAATGGGAGGGGCCCAACCCCAAAAATTTTTTTTTTTAAAAATTTAATTCTAGTTTTGCCCCCATCGAGTATCGGGCATGGTTACATATCCCAGGAAAGAACTCTACGTGACTTTTATTCCTTTCCCGAAAAAGTAAATGGGCCTTAAAGTCTGGGAAAATGTCTAGCAATAAGGGCTGTCCTTGTTTCCCCTACAACAAATCAGAAACTCAGGCAACAATCAAGCCAAAAGCCCTCCAATCCGAGCCCCTGCAACAAAAACAGAGCCCTAGCAACCAATCAAGGTCATACAACCCTCAGAGCCCATAGCAAAAAAATCGGAAACTCCCTAGCATCCAAACAAGCCCTTTTCAAAAAAATCGGGGTCAGAGCAACCAATCAGGGTTTATAGCATCCAACAGAGCCCATACCCAAACCAATTTAAAGCCCATTTGCAACCCAAATCAGAGTTTATAGCAACAAATCGAGCTCATAGCATCCAATCAGAGCCCGTACAACCCCAAAACAAAAAGCCCTAGGGAAAAAATCAGAGCTCTGCAAAACCAAGGGCTCTTTGCAACCAAAACAAGCCCTTTGCAAAAAATCAGAAGGGTCCCTTTCAACCCAATCAGACTTTTAGCTTTATTTCAAAATGCTCTGGGAGATATAAAAAAGTTTACCCTGATTGGTTTCCTATTGGCAAGAAGGGGCAGTCTTGCTGTTGTTTGTTTTTTATACATAAGGCTCTTTGACTTTAGGCCTATAAACCACTAAGGGTATGCATGCTCTGTTAGCCTCCCCCTTTACCCCCCTGGGATTTTTAAAACCTACAAATGGGGTTTCCCGACCTCAATTTTTTATCTATCTATTATCCCATTAAACTATCTATCCCATCTTAAATTTTATTTCTAGTCTAAAGTCACGGATGCCCCGGGGGACCCCCCGGCCCCGGGGCGCGGGCGCACCGTGCCCCGGGCACCTAGCCCAGCCCCTCCCCGACCCTCGGGTTTGCGGGGGCCGCTCACCCTCCTGTCCCCGCCTCAATTTACTTACCCGGGCCCCGCTCCTCTCAGCCCCGGTTTTCCGTCCCCCCGGCGCGTGGCCCCGGGGCCGGCAAATTTGAAATTTTAAAAAGGGCCCGGGCGCGGGGTAATTGGGGCATTTTGCCCCGGGAACTTTCTCTCTATTTTTTGTCCGGCCCCCCCTTGGGGACCCCTTGGCCCCGGGTTCCCTTTGGGGTATATTCCCTTCGGGGAAAGCGACCTATCCTTTGCCCATTCCGGGGCTTTCCATTTTTTACCGAACCTCGAGCCAAGTTTACCACCAAAACTTGCCGCCAGCTCCTTTACCTTCTGTTCCCCTCCAAATTTTACGAAACCCCGAGTTTCCCCCCTGACTCCAGCCTGTCCCGACCCCGGTGGGCCCGCCCGGATTTAGTAACCCCCGGCCCAACCTTGGGGCCCCCACCCGCAAGCAAGTCCCGCCCGGGGGAAACACCTGGTAGTAAATCCTGCCCCCAGCCCTTTTTCATCCCCCCTTGCGGGGGCTTTTGGGGAATACCGGGACCTTCTTAGATTTTCCGTCCCCTGGGGGTTTGGGGTTTTCCCCCATTCCCCTTTGGTGGTTTCCCGTGGATCCGCAAAAAAAACCGTGACAGTAATATATTTTTATTTTATATTAATTTTTTATATATATATTTTATAATATATATATATTTATACTATATTATATATATATAAAATATTTTATATTAGATAGTTGTTATAAAAAATATATAAAACCGGGATAACTCGAGTAAAGCCCCCAGTTTTTTTCAGCAAAAAAAAATTTTGCTGAAAAATTTCCCCCCTTTTGGCTTATACTCGATCACTGTCGGCGCTTTTGGGCGCTTGGGGGAAGGTCCCAAGTGGGCCCACAGGGTTTGCTTCAAGGGAAAAAGCGGTCCTCATGGAGCGGGGAAACTTTAAGGCCGAGTACAGCTTTACAGCCCTTTTTCCCGGGGCTGCGATGAAACCCTTTGGGGTTGTCAGCGATTCCCCTTTATTTTTTGGACTCCCCCCGGGCGCACACGGTGAAGATTTTTCCAATGGGAGCAGAGAGCGGGCGCTCCTTTTGCT
>JAODAL010060202.1:0-21020 GCA_025379985.1 Phyllomedusa bahiana | reverse complement strand
GTGTGAAACTGTGGTGTTGGCCTGGAGGTGTGTGCACTGTGTGTGTGTGGTCCTGGAGGTGTGTGCACTGTGTGTGTGTGGTCCTGGAGGTGTGTGCACGGTGTTGTGGTCCTGGGGGGGTGTGTGCAATGTGTGTGGGTTGGAGGGGGGCGGGTGGGGTTTTCCGGGGGGAGGTGTGTGCACGTGTGTGTGGCCCTGGTGGTGTGTGCACTGTGTGTGTGGTCCTGGAGGTGTGTGCACTGTGTGTGTGGTCCTGGGGGTGTGTGCACTGTGTGTGTGGTCCTGGAGGTGTGTGCACTGTGTGTGTGGTCCTGGAGGTGTGTGCACTGTGTGTGTGTGTGGTCCTGGAGGTGTGTGCACTGTGTGTGTGTGGTCCTGGAGGTGTGTGCACTGTGTGTGTGTGGTCCTGGAGGTGTGTGCACTGTGTGTGTGTGGTCCTGGAGGTGTGTGCACTGTGTGTGTGTGGTCCTGGGGGTCTGGAGGTGTGTGCACTGTGTGTGTGTGGTCCTGGGGGTCTGGAGGTGTGTGCACTGTGTGTGTGTGGTCCTGGGGGTCTGGAGGTTTCAGGGTGTGTTGGAGGGGTTTTCAGGGGGTCAGGAGGTTTTATGTGTGTTTACGGACTGGTTCAACTGGGGTTGGGGGTTTATTGTTATTTCGTGGTTCCGGGGGTTTCCTTTTGTGTTCTGGGGGTTTACGGGACTGGTTTTAGGGATGGTACTTGGTGTTCCAAAAGGTGTTGTCCTTTGGTGTGGGGCCGTTCCCTTCCGTGTGGGGGTTTGCGGTCCGGGGAAGGTGTGTGCACGTGTGTGGGGCGCAGGTTGGTCAGGGGTGACCCTGGCGCGCCCACAAAAACCTATGGCCGGGTAACAAAGGAAGGTTTCCGGCTGGGGCCCTCTGGACCGCGAAAGGCGGGGATGGGGGCAGAGGGGCGCACCCCCACCCCCAACGAGCTGGATGAAGCGCGCTGTTTAACCCCCCCACGGGAGAGGGCCCCTAACGGGGGAAAAGGGGAAGAGCCGGGACTGAGAGCGCGGCTGCTGGACGGACCCCCCATGGAGAGGGGCTCCGGATGAGAGCGCGGAGCTGGGAGACCGCCCACGGGGGAAAACCTCGGCTAAAAGAGCGCGGCTGCTGGACGACCGCCCACAGGGGAGAGCTCCGGACTGAGAGCGCGGTTGCGGGGACGCCGCCCAAGGGGGAAAAACAATGGGACGGAGAGCGCGGCTGCTGGAGACCCCCACAGGGAAAAACCCCCGGGACTGAGAGGGGGGGGCTGCTAAGCCCAACCCCACAGGGAAGAGCCGGGGACTGAGAGGCGGCTGCGGGGACGACCAAACCACAGGGAGGAGGTTCCCGGACTGAAAAGGCGGCTGTGGCCCGGCCCCGCCCACAGGGGAAAAAACCCTCCGGACGGGAGAGGGGCGGTGCTGGAGACCCCCCAAAGGGGGGAGGGTTTGGGAAATTGAAAAAGCGCCCCTCCCCGGGAGGGACCCCCCAAAAAGGGGGAAACCTTGGACTGAAGCGGGGCCCTGCGGACGACCCCCCCACAGGGGGAAGGCCCCCGGATGAGAGGGGCGGCGGGGGAGGGCCCGCCCCCGGGGGAAAATTTCCGGACGAGTGCGGGCTGTGGACAAACCACCCACAGGGGAAGAGCCCCGGACTGAGAGGCGGCTGCTGGGGCCCCCCACAGGGGAGAGCCCCCGGCCTGAGAGGCGGCTGCTGGACAAAAGGGCCACACGGGGGAGAGAGCTGGGAAATGTTTGGCGCGGCTGTGGGGGGACCCCCACAGGGGAAGAGCCGGGGACTGAGAGCGCGGCTGCTGGACGACCGCCCACAGAGGAGAGAGCTCCGGACTGAGAGCGCGGCTGCTGGACGACCGCCCACAGAGGAGAGAGCTCCGGACTGAGAGCGCGGCTGCTGGACGACCGCCCACAGGGGACAGAGCTCCGGACTGAGAGCGCGGCTGCTGGAGGGGAACCCCCCGGGGGGGGAGAGCTCCGGATGAGGGGCGGGGCCCTGCTGGCGACCGCCCCCCGGGGAGAGAGCCCCGGGAAATGGAGCGGGGGTGCTGGACGCCCCGCCCACAGGGGGAGAGCCCCGGGGACAGGAGCGGGGCTGCTGGACGACCCGCCCCCCCCCAAAGGAGAGAGCCCCAAAAATGGAGGGCGGTGCGGGGCCGACCCCCCAAAGGGGGGGAGAGCCCCCGGACTGAGAGGGGGTTTGCTGGACGCCCGCCCACGGGGAGGGGCCCCGGGACGAGGGGCGGGGCTGCTGGAGCCTCCCCTCGGGGAAAAGGAAAACCCCCGGATGAGACCCGGGGCCCTGCTGGACGACCCCCCCAAAAGGGGGAAGAAAACCTCGGACTAAAGGGGGCCCCGGTTTGGGCCCTGGGTCCTGGGACCCGCCCACAGGGGAAAAACCCCGGGGACTAAAGAGCGCGGCTGCTGGGGGGACCCCCAAGGGGGGGAAAACCCCCGGGGGACTAAGGGGGCCGGCGAGGGACGACCGCCCAAGGGGAAAAACCCCCGGACTGAGAGCGGGGTTGCTGGAGGGACCCCCCCAACAGGGGAGAGAGCCCCGGGGACTGAGAGCGCGGCTGCGGGAAAACGACCCCCCAAACAGGGGAGAGAGCCCCGGGCCCCTGAGAGCGGGGTGTGGAGACCCCACAGGGGGGGAGGCCCCGGGGACTGAGAGCGCGGTTGGCTGGACGACCGCCAAACAGGAGGGAAAAGCTCCGGACGTAGAGCGGGGGGCCCTGGACGCCCGGGACGGGGAGGGGCTGGCTGGGGAACGAACGGCCCCACAGGGAGAAACCTCCGGGGGACCCGGGGCGGGGGCTGTGGCAAACCCCCACAGGGGGAACCTCCGGACTGGAGCGCGGCTGTTTGGCCAAAACCGCCCACAGGGAGAGAGCTCCGGACTAAAGAGCGGGGGCCTGCTGGAGGCCCAAACCCACAGGGGGAGAGGCCCCGGGATGAGACCCCGGGGGCTGCTGGACAAAGCCCACAGGGGAAAAAACCCCGGGAATTTTGAGGCCGGCTGCGGAGGGCCGCCCACGGGAGGGGGAAACCTCCGGACTGAGACCCGGCTGCTGGACGACCGCCCACAGGGGGGGAAACCCCCGGGAACTGAGGAGCGGGGGCTGCGGAGGGACCGCCCACGGAGGGAAAAGCCCCGGACTGAGAGGGGCTGCTGGACAAACCCCCCCACGGGGGGAAAACCTCCGGATGAGAGCGCGGTGCTGGAGGGACCGCCCACAGGGGAGAACCCCCGGATGAGGGAGCCCGGCCCCTGCTGGAGGGGCCCCGCCCACAGGGGAGAAATTTGGGGACGGAGAGCGCGGCTGCTGGAGCCGCCCACAGGGGAGGCCTCCGGAGGAGGGGGGGGGCTGCGGGGAACGACCCCCACAGGGGAGGAAACCCGGGACTGAGGGGCGGGCGGGCCCGGGAAACGAACGCCCACAGGAGGGGGGGGAAACCCCCTCCCCGGTTTAAAAGAGCGCGGCTCCCGGGAAAGCCCCCCCAAAGGGGAGAAAACCCCCCGGAAACTGACGGCGCGGCGCTGGACAAACCGCCCCCCGGGGGAGAAATTTGGACTGAGAGGCCCCTTGTGACGACCCCCCCCGGGGGAAAAACCCTTTGGGGACGGGAGAGCGCGGGCTGTGGAGGGACCGCCCACAGGAGAGAGTTTCCGGACTGAGGGGGCGGGTTTGCTGGACGACCGCCCACAGGGAAGAAACCTCCGGACAGAGAGCGGTGACTGGACGCCCCCCCAAAAAGGGGAGAGGCCCCGGGATGGGGAGCGGGGGCTGCTGGAGACCCCCCCAAAAGGGGGGGGGAGCTCCGGTTTGAGGCGCGGCGGGCTGGAGGGACCGCCCCGGGGGGGAAAAAACCTCCGGACTGAAGCCGGCTGTTTGGGAACCCCACGGGGGGAAAGGGCCCCGGGACTGACCCCCGGGGGGCCCTGTGGACGAACCGCCCACAGGGGAAGAACCCCCGGATTTGGGGGCGGGGCTGCTGGAAGACCCCCACAGGGGAAAAAAACCTGGGACAAGAGGGGCGGGGGCTGGACAACCGCCCACAGGGAAGAAACCCGGGAAAGAGAGGGGGCTGGGGGACGACCCCCCAAACAGGGAAAGAAACTCCGGACAGGAGCGCGGCTGCTGGACGACCGCCCACAGGGGAGAGGCCTCCGGACTGAGAGGCGGGTTTGTGGACGACCGCCCCCGGGGGAAGAGAGCCCGGCCTGAGAGCGCGGCTGTGGACGACGGCCCAGGGGAGGGGGCTCGGGAGGGAAAACGCGGCTGCTGGCCCCCCGCCCACCGGGGAGAGAGCTCCGGACTGAGGAGGGGCTGCGGGGCGACCCCACGGGGGGAAAAAACCTCCGGACGAGGGGGGGTCGGGGAGACCCCCCACGGGGAAAGCCCCGGGGAACTGAGACCCGGGCTGCGGGACAAACGCCCACGGGAAAGGGGAAAAACCCCCGGGACGGAGCGGGGGCTGGACAAACCGCCCACGGGGAAGAAACTCCGGACGAGGGCCCGCGGCCCTGGGGCCCAAACCCCAGGGGGGGAGGCTGGACTGAGACCCGGGGCTGCTGGAGGGGAAGCCCACAGGGGCAGGGGCCCCGGCTGAAGCGGGGCCCTTGGACAAACCGCCAAAAAGGGGAAAAAGCCTCGGACTGAGAGCGGGGCCCTCTTGGCGACCCCCCACAGGGGGACGAGTTCGGCTGAGAGCGCGGTTGTTTGGAAACGACCGCCCCAGGGGAGAAACCTCCGGATGAGGGGGGGCGCTGGCCCAAAAGGCCCGGGGGGGAGGGCCCCGGACTGGAGCGCGGCTGCTGGAGGGACCGCCCAAGGGGGGGAAAGCTGGGGGAAATGGGGAGCGCGGATGCTGGACGACCGCCCACGGGAGGAGAGAGCCCCGGGGACTGAGACCGGTGCTGGACGACCCCACAGGGGAGAAACCCCCGGGACTGGGGAGCGCGGTGCTGGCAAACCCCCCACAGGGGAAGGCCCCGGGATGGGGGAGCGCGGTTTGCGGGACAAACCCCCCACAGGAGAGGGGGCTCCGGACTGGAGCCAGTGCGGGGACGACCCCCCCACAGGGGGGGAAACCTAGGACTGAAACGCGGCGGGCTGGACGACCCCCCAACAGGGGAGAAAAAACCTTCCGGATGGAGCCCCGGGCTGTGGAGGGCCCGGGCCCAGGGGAAAACCTCCGGACTGAGAGGCGGCTGCTGGCGACCCCCCCACAGGGGGGGGGGAGCCCCGGATGAGAGCGCGGCTGCTGGCGCCCCGCCCCCAGGGGAAAACCCCGGGGAATAAAGGCGGGGGCTCTGGACGCCCCGACTAAACTGGAGAGAGGCTCGGGCCCCGGGGAGGGGCCGGCGGGCTGGCTGCGGAGCCCCGCCCACAGGGGAAAAAAACCCCCGGACGAGAGCGGTGCTGGACGACCGCCCACGGGGGGAAGAGGGCCCCGGACTAAAGAGGGGGCGGCTCCCTGGAGGACCCCCCAAGGGGGAAAGAAACCTCCGGTTGAGAGCGCGGTTTGCGGGAAAGGGAACCGCCCACGGGGGAGAGAGCCCGGACGAAGGCCCCCGGCTGCGGGAACGACCCCCCACAGGGGAGAGAGCCCCGGAATGAGGGGCCCGGGTGTTGGACAAACCCCCACGGGGGGAAAAGGGCTCCGGATGAGAGCGCGGCTGTTTGGACGACCCGCCCACAGGGGAGATTTCCGGACTGAGAGGCGGCTGGGGAGGGGCCCGCCCACAGGGGAAACCCCGGATTGAGGCTGGCCCTGTGGACGACCGCCACAGGGGGAAAAGAGACCGGACTGAGAGCGCGGCCTGGACGACCGCCCAAAAGGGGAAAAGGAAACCTCCGGACGAGCGCGGCTGCTGGCGCCCGCCCACAGGGGAAAAATTCCGGACTGAGAGGGGCGGAGCTGGAGGGGACCGCCCACAGGGGAGAAATTTCCGGGGACGGGAGAGCGCGGTTTGCGGGAAAAGGGGGCCGCCCACGGGAAAAAACCTTCCGGATTGAGAGCCGGCTGAGGGACGACCGCCCCGGGGGAAAAAAAACCCCGGGGAACTGAGAGCGCGGCTGCTGGAGGGACCCCCACAGGGGAGAAACCCCCGGGAACTGGGGAGCGCGGCTGCTGGACGACCCCCCCCCACAGGGGAGAAACCCCCGGAGGAGCGCGGATGCTGGACGACCCCCCACAGGAGAGGGGCTCCGGACGGAGGAGGGGTTGCTGGACGACCCCCCCAACGGGGGGGAAAAAACCCCCCGGGGAAAGAGAGGGGGGCTGTGGAGGGCCCGCCCACGGGGGAAGAACCCCCGGCAGAGACCCGGCTCCGGGCGACCCCCAAAGGGGAGAGAGCCCCGGGATGGGGAGCGCAGCTGTGGAAAACCGCCCACGGGGGAAAGAAACCCCGGATGAGAGGGCGGTGGGACGACCCCCAAGGGGGGGAGGCCCCGGACTGAGAGGCGGCTGCTGGACGACCCCCAACGGGGGAAACCCCCGGGGACTGAAAAGCGCGGCTGCTGGGACCCCCAGGGGGGGAACCTGGGGACTGAAAAGGGGCGGCTCTGGACGACCGCCCACGGGGGAAAAAACCTCCGGATTGAGCGAACGGCTGGACGACCGCCCACAGGGAAAGGGTTCCGGGGATGAGGGGCCCCGGCTGTGGGACCCCCACAGGGGAGAGACCCTCCGGATGAGAGCGGGGCCCTGCTGGTAAAACCCCCCACAGGGGAGAAATTTCCGGTTTTGAGAGCGGGGCTTCGGGAAACGACCGCCCAAAAGGGGAGAAACCCCCCGGGAGAGACGCGGCTGTGGAGGGCCCCCCCCAAAAAGGGAGAAACCCCCGGGGGATGAGAGCGCGGCTGCTGGACGACCGCCCACAGGGGAGAAACCTCCGGACTGAGAGCGCGGCTGCTGGACGACCGCCCACAGAGGAGAGAGCTCCGGACTGGGGAGCCGGTTTTGGGGAGCCCGCCCACAGGGGAAAAAACCCCCGGATGAGAGCGCGGTTTGCGGGACAAAAACCCCCCCACGGGGGAGAGAGTCCGGATGAGGAGCGGGGGCTCCCCGGCGGCCGCCCACGGGGGTGAAACCTCCGGATGGGGAGCCGGCGCTGGACGACCCCACGGGGAGGAGGGGCCTCCGGATTTGAGAGAGCGGTGCTGGGGGACTCCCCCACAGGGGAGAAAACCCCGGACTGGAGCCGGTTTGCTGGACAACCCCCACGGGGGAAGAGCCCCGGACTGGGGAGCGCGGCTGTGGAGGGACCCCCCACAGGGGAGAAACCTCCGGGAACTGAGAGCGCGGCTGCGGAGGGACCCCCAAAGGGGAGGGGAGCTCCGGACTGAGGGGGCGCGGCTGCTGGAGGGAAAGGGCCCACGGGGGGGAGGCCCCGGGGAACGGAGGGGGCCCTGCGGGAAACGGACCCCCACGGGGGAAAGAGAGAGCTCCGGATGAGAGGGGGTTGCGGGAAACGCCCGCCACAGGGGGAAAAACCCCCGGGGACTGAAAAAGCGCGGCTGCGGACGACCCCCCCCAGGGAAAAAACCCGGCTGAGAGGGGCTCCCTGGAGGGACCGCCACGGGGGGAGAGAGCTCCGGATGAGAGCGGGGCCCGCTGGAGGCCCGCCCACAGGGGGGGAAACCCCGGCCCTGAGAGGGGGGCTCCCGGGACGACCCCCCACAGGGGAGAGAGCTCCGGCTGAGAGCGCGGCTGCTGGACGACCTCCCCCAGGGGACAGAGCTCCGGACTGAGAGCGCCGCTGCTGGACGACCGCCCACAGGAGAGAGGGCTCCGGACTGGGGGGAGCCCCGGCGGGGGGGGACGCCCAAACCAAACCAGGGGAGGACCCCCCGGGAACTGAGGAGGCGGTGCTGGACGCCCCCCACGGGGAGAGGGGTCCGGACTGAGAGCGCGCTGCTGGAGGGAACGCCCCCCGGGGGGGAAAAACCCTTCCGGGGACAGGCGGGGGCTGCTGGACAAACCCCCCCAAAGGGAGAGAGTTCCGGACTGGGGAGCCGGCTGCTGGACGACCCCCCAAAAAGGAGAAATTTGGATTGAGAGCCCCGGGTGCGGGCCCGGACCCGGCCCACGGGGGAAAAGAGCCCCGGGGGACTGAGAGCCCCGGCTCTGGACGACCCCCCACGGGGGAAGAAACCTCCGGGACAAAAGAGCGGGCTGCGGGAAACGGACCCCCCCCGGGAGAGAGCCCCGGGGAACTGAGAGCGGGGCTGCGGGAAAGACCGCCCACAGGGGAGAAACCCCCGGGGACTGAGAGCGCGGCTCCCGGAGGACCCCCCCCGGGGGAAAAGGGCTCCGGATGAAGCGCGGCTGCTGGGAGGGCCCCAACAGGGGGGGAACCTCCGGCCCTGGGGAGCGCGGCTGCTGGACGACCCCCCCACGGGGGAAAAACCCCTTTGGAAACTGAGAGCGGGGGTTTGCGGGGACAAACCCCCCCCACAGGGGGAAACCCCCTTTCCGGGGGATGGCGGCTGCTGGAGGGCCCGCCCCGGGGGGGAGAGCCCCGGTTTTTGAGAGCGCGGCGGGCTGGAATCCCCCGCCACAGGGGAGAAACCCCCGGATTGAGAGCGCGGTTTCGGCGACCCCCCAGGGGGGGAGGCTCCGGATGAGAGCCGGTGCTGGGACGCCCCAAAAAACAGGGGGGGACCTGGAAATTTTGAGAGCGCGGTTTGTGGAAAAACCCCACAGGGGAGAATTTCCGGCCCTGGGGAGCGGGCTGCTGGACGACCGCCCACAGGGGAGAAACCTCCGGACTGAGAGCGCGGCTGCTGGAAGGGCCCTGCCCACGGGGAAACCCCGGACTGAGGAGCGGGCTCGGGGACGACCGCCCACAGGGGGAAAAGGGGAGCCCCGGGACTGAAAAGGGGCCGGCTGCGGGGAGACCCCCCGGGGGGAGAGAGCCCCGGGAATGGAGCGCGGCTGCTGGAAAACCCCCCACAGGGGAAAACCCCCGGGGACTGAGACGGGGTGGGAGACCGCCCACAGGGGAAAAACCCCCGGGACAGAGCGCGGCTGTGGGGGACCCCCCACAGGGGAGAAACTCCGGATTGAGAGCGCGGCTGGGGGAGGGACCGCCCACGGGGGGAAAAGAACCCCGGGGACTGAGAGCGGGGGTTTCGGGGAAGGGGCCCCGCCCACGGGGGAGAAACCCCGGGGGCTGAGAGCCGGAGGACCAACCCCACCAGGGGAAAAAACCTCCGGACTGGGGGGCGCGGCTGGGGGCACGCCCGGGCCAAAAGGGAGAGAGCTCCGGACTGAGGAGAGGGCTGCGGACGATTTGCCCACGGGGGGAGAAACCTCCGGGACTGAGAGCGCGGCTGCTGGACGACCGCCCACAGGAGAGAGCTCCGGATTGAGAGCGCGGCTGCTGGACGACCGCCCACAGGGGACAGAGCTCTGGGGCTGAGAGGGCGGTTTCTGGGGGCCGCCCACAGGGGAGAGAGCTCCGGACTGAGAGCGGGTCTGGAGACCCCACAGGTGAGAGAGCTCCGGACTGAGAGAGGGGTTGCTGGACGAACCCCCAAGGGGAAAAAACCCCCGGGCTGGGGGAGGGGGCCCCTGGAGACTGCCCACGGGGGGAGAAACCCCCGGGCTGAAGGCGGGCTGCTGGCGACCCCCCACAGGGGAGAAACTCGGGTGGAGAGCGGGCTGCTGGAGGACCGCCCACAGGGGAGAAACCTCCGGCCCTGAGAGCGCGGTCCCGGTCGACCCCCCCACGGGAGGGGCCCCCCCCGGGATTGAGAGCGCGGCTGCGGGAGACCCCAAACAGGGGGGAAAACCTCCGGACGGGAGGCGGGGCTGCCGGAGACCCCCTCAGGGGAAACCTCCGGATGAGAGCCGGGGCTGGACAAACCGGCCCACAGGGGGGGCCTCCGGACTGAGAGCGCGGCTCCGGGGAGGGACCCCCAACAGGGGGAAACCTCCGGATGAGGGCGGCTGTTTGGAGACCCCCCGGGGGAGAGGCCCCGGGCTGATAAAGGCGGGTTGCTGGACGCCCCCCCCAAACGGGGGAAACCTCCGGCGAGGCGCGTTGGACGACCGCCCACAAGGGGAAAACCCCCGGACTGAGGCGCGGTGCTGGACGCCCGGCCCAAAGGGGAAAAACCCTCCGGATTGGGGAGCCGGCTAGGGCCCCACCCCCCACAGGGGGGGAAAAACCCTCCGGATGGGGGCCGGCTGCGGGACGCCGCCCACAGGGGAGAGAGCCCGGCCCTGAGAGGCGGCTGCTGGAGGGCCGCCCACAGGGGAGAAACCCCCGGAAATGGGGGGGCGCGGCTCCCTGGACGACCGCCCACAGGGGAGAGATTTGGACGGGAGAGCAAAGGGGCTGCGGGGACGACCCCCCACAGGGGGGGGAAGAGCTCCGGATGAGAGCCCCGGCTGCTGGACGACCGCCCACAGGGGAGAGAGCTCCGGATTTTTAAAAGGAGGCCCGGCTACTGGACGACCACACACGAGGAAAAGGCCCCGGACTGAGAGCCCCGGCTGCTGGACCCCGGGGGAAAAAGGCCACAGGGGGGGAGAAAGCCTCCGGACTGAGAGGGGGTTGCGGGAAAGCTCCCCACAGGGAGAAACCCCCGGCTGAGAGGGGGGGTTTGTGGACGCCCGCCCAAAGGGGAGAAAACCCCTCTGGCCCCCCTGGAGAGAACCCCCCGGGGGCCTGGCTGGAGGGGGTCGGCCCCAACAGGGGAGAAACCTCCGGACTGAGAGCGCGGCTGCTGGACGACCGCCCACAGGGGAGAGAGCTCCGGACTCAGAGCGCTTTCTGTGGAGGGCCCCGCCCCCCGGGGAGAGAGCTCCGGACAGAGCGCGGCTGCTGGACGACCCCCCCACATAGGAAAAGAGTTTCCGGACTGAGAGCGGGGCTGGAGGGGACCCCCCAAACGGGGGGAGAAAAATTCCGGGGTTGAGAGCCGGTTCTGGACGGACCGCCCACAGGGGGGGAAAAACTCCGGACGGGAGACCCCGGTTTGCTGGAGGGACCGCCCCCCAAGAGGAGAGAGCCCCGGGAAGGAGAGCGGGGGCGGGTTGGGACCGCCCACAGAGGAGAGAGCTCCGGACTGAGAGCGCGGCTGCTGGACGACCGCCCACAGGGGAGAGAGCTCCGGACTGAGAGCGCGGCTGCTGGACGACCGCCCACAGGGGAGAGAGCTCCGGACTGAGAGCGCGGCTGCTGGACGACCGCCCACAGGGGAGACACCTCCGGACTGAGAGCGCGGCTGCTGGACGACCGCCCACAGGGGAGAAACCTCCGGACTGAGAGCGCGGCTGCTGGACGACCGCCCACAGGGGAGAAACCTCCGGACTGAGAGCCCCGGGTTGCTGGGACCGGACTGAGGTTCGGCTGGGGACAGCCCCCCCAAAAAAAGGGGAAAAACGGGGGGTTTTGGGGAGGGGCGGCTGCTGGACGACCGCCCACAGGGGAGAGACCTCCGGACTGAGAGCGCGGCTGCTGGACGACCGCCCACAGGGGAGAGAGCTCCGGACTGAGAGCGCGGCTGCTGGACGACCGCCCACAGGGGAGAGTGATCGGACTGATGAGCGAGGTCTGCTGGAGAACACCCCACAGGGGAGAGAGCTCCGGACTGAGAGCGCGGCTGCTGGAACCGACCGCCAAGAGAGAGAGCATCCCCGGATGGTGAGCGCGGGCTGTGGGACGAGACGAACACAGGGGGGAGAGAGCTCCTGGACTGACGAGGCAGGTGCTGGTCGAGCCGCCACAGAGGAGAAACCTCAGGACTGAGAGCGCGGCTGCTGGACGACCACCCACAGGGGAGAAACCCCCGGACGGCGCGCGCGGCTGCCGGACGACCGCCCACAGGGAAGAAACCTTCAGACGGTCCAGGCTGAGAGCGCGGCTGCTGCGGGAGGGGAGCGCTCTGGCCGTCAGCTGAAGCTGGGCTCTCCAGGGAGGAGGCAGGGATGGATCATTAGCGTCCCTGCCTTCTCAATCATTCTATATACAGATTGGCAGGAAGCGTCCAGCGGTCATGTGTCCCCGGCCCTCGGTCGGCGGGGAGCTGTGGGTTTATCAGTACAGATCAAACGGGGGCTAATAGATGGTCGGGGAACGGGCCCCGGAAAAGGAAAAGGAGGGGGGGGAGGCCTCGGCCCTGCTCTGTTTTGTCATTACAGTGAACATCATCTTACAATCCAGTAGGGGTTACATATATATTGAGGGGGAAAAAAAAAAGAAGGGTATCAGTGGATATGCTGTGGTGTAAACGGGTGTGATATGGGGTAAGATGGTATGTAGTGCTTTTGTAACGGGTGTAGTTATGGGGTAAAAAGATTATATAGCTGAGGTGAGTTTAGGGGGTATACAGTGGTATATAGTGCTGGTGTACACAGGGGGGTTGTATTGGGGTTTATACAGTATTATATAGTGCAGGTGTAGTAATGGGGTTTTTGATGGTATATGGCTGTCTGTGTAAACGGGTGTATTTTGGGGGATACAAGATGGTATATAGCTGCTGTGTGTACAGGCGGTGCTAGTATAAAGGGTATATACAGATGGTATAAGCTGCTGTGTGTCAATGGCAGTGAACGAATATGGGGTATACAGATGGTATATAGCTCCTGCTCTGTCGTACAACGAGGTTGTAGTATATGGCGGTATACAGTATGGTATTATAGCAGCTCTGTGTACCAGGGTGTGTTTTATGTGGTGTAACGATGGTATATAGTGCTCTGTGTACACTGGGTAGTTAGATGGGGTATAAGATGGTATATGGCTGCTCTGTGTCTACAGGGTGATTATATATGGGGTAATAGAGATGGTAATATAAGTGGTAGCTCTGTGTACACAGGGTGCAGTATATGGGGTATACAGATGGTATATAGCTGCTCTGTGTACACAGGGTGTAGTATATGGGGTATACAGATGGTATATAGCTGCTCTGTGTACACAGGGTGTAGTATATGGGGTATACAGATGGTATATAGCTGCTCTGTGTACACAGGGTGTAGTATATGGGGTATACAGATGGTATATAGCAGCTCTGTGTACAGGGTGTAGTATATGGGGTATACAGACGGTATATAGCTGCTGTGTGTACAAAGGGTGTAGAATATGGGGTATACAGATGGTATATAGCTGCTCTGTGTACACAGGGTGTAGTAAATGGGGTATACAGATGGTATATAGCTGCTCTGTGTACACACGGTGTAGTATATGGGGTATACAGATGGTATATAGCTGCTCTGTGTACACAAGGTACAGTACATCGGGTATACAGATGGTATATAGCTGCTCTGTGTACAAAAGGTGCAGTACATCGGGTATACAGATGGTATATAGCTGCTCTGTGAACAAAGGGTGTAGTATATGGGGCATACAGATGATATATGGCTGCTGAGTGTACACAGGGTATAGTATATGGGGTATAGAGATGGTATATAGCTGCTCTGTGTACACAGGGTGTAGTATATGGGGTATAGAGATGGTATATAGCTGCTGTGTGTACACAGTGTGTAGTATATGGGGTATACAGATGGTATATAGCTTCTCTGTTTACACAGGGTGTAGTATATGGGGTATACAGATGGTATATAGCTGCTGTGTACACAGGGTGTAGTATATGGGGTATACAGGTGGTATATAGCTTCTCTTTGTACAACGGGTTTTGTATGTGAGGTATACAGATGGTATATAGCTGCTCTGTGTACACAGGGTGTAGTATATGGGGTATACAGATGGTATATAGCTGCAGGGTGTAGTATATGGGGTATACAGATGGTATATGGCTGCTGTGTGTACACAGGGTGCAGTATATGGGGTATACAGATGGTATATAGCTGCAGGGTGTAGTATATGGGTATACAGATGGTATATGGCTGCTGTGTGTACACAGGGTGTAGTATATGGGGTATACAGATGGTATATAGCTGCAGGGTGTAGTATATGGGGTATACAGATGGTATATAGCTGCAGGGTGTAGTATATGGGGTATACAGATGGTATATGGCTGCTGTGTGTACACAGGGTGTAGTATATGGGGTATACAGATGGTATATAGCTGCAGGGTGTAGTATATGGGGTATACAGATGGTATATAGCTGCTGTGTGTACACAGGGTGTAGTATATGGGGTATACAGATGGTATATAGCTGCTCTGTGTACACAGGGTGTAGTATATGGGGTATACAGATGGTATATAGCTGCTCTGTGTACACAGGGTGTAGTATATGGGGTATACAGATGGTATATAGCTGCTGTGTGTACACAGGGTGTAGTATATGGGGTATACAGATGGTATATAGCTGCTCTGTGTACACAGGGTGTAGTATATGGGGTATACAGATGGTATATAGCTCCTTTGTGTACACAGGGTGTAGTATATGGGGTATACAGATGGTATATAGCTGCAGGGTGTAGTATATGGGGTATACAGATGGTTTATAGCTGCTGTGTGTACACAGGGTGTAGTATATGGGGTATACAGATGGTATATAGCTGCAGGGTGTAGTATATGGGGTATACAGATGGTATATAGCTGCTCTGTGTACACAGGGTGTAGTATATGGGGTATACAGATGGTATATAGCTGCAGGGTGTAATATATGGGGTATACAGATGGTATATGGCTGCTGTGTGTACACAGGGGTTTAATATGGGGTTTACAGATGGAAAAGGCCCTGCTGTTTTGAAAACAGGGTGTAAAATCCGGGGTTTACAGTGGTATGAACCCTGAAAGGGTGTATTATACGGGGTATACAAAATGGTATATAGCTGCGGGGTTTTTACACAGGGTGTAGTTTTGGGGGAAAAATACAGAGGGTTATAATGTGTTTTCGGTAAAAAGGGGTTTTGCCGTTTAGTATATAGGGTTTTCAAAGGGTAAAAGACTGCTCTGTGTACACAGGGTGTAGTATTTTGGGGTATACAGATGGAAAATAGCTGCTGTGTGTACACAGGGGAAGAAATAGGGGGTTACAGAAGAAATATAGCTGACTGGTACAATGGGGGTAGTTAGGGGGTTAAAAGATGGTATTTGGCGGGCCGTGTGAAACCACAGGGTGGGGGAATATGGGGTAAAACAGTTGGTATATACCTGCCCCTGTGTACAAAAAGGGTGTAGTATATGGGGTATACAGATGGTATATGGCTGTGTTTGTACACAGGGTGTAGTATAGGGGGTATACAAAATTGGTATAAAACCCAGGGTTTAGTATACGGGGTAAAAAGAGGGTTTTTATGGTGTGTGTGTAAACAGGGTGTAGTATTAATGGGGTATACAGATGGAAATATCCTGCTCTGTTTAAAACAGGGTTTTTGGTATAGGGGGTTTAAGATGGTAAAAGGCTGCTCTGTGTACACGGTGGGGGTTTTTGGGGGTATACGATGGAAATTACTCCCTCTGTGTCCCCACAGGGTTTCGAAAAAGGGGGTTTTAACAGAGGGGTATATACCCTTCCTTTTTTACACAGGGTGTAGAAATATGGGGTATACGGGTTTGGATAGGGCCCTGCTCTGTGTACACGGGGTTTTGTAAAAGGGGAAAAAAGATGGTATATAGCTGCTGGTGTACAAAAGGGGGTTAAAATGGGGGTTAAACAGATGGTATATAGGGGCTCTGTGTACCCGGGGTTTGGTAGAAAAAAGGGGGGTTTATACAAAAGGGTATATAGTTCGGGTGGGTACAAAAGGGTTTAGTTTTTATGGGGAAATATAGATGGGTAAAATGCTGCTGGGTACAAAGTGTGTAGTAAAAGGGGTTTACAGAGGGGTTTATATAGTTTCTTTTGTTGTATACGGGGGTTTAAGTTTTAAATTGGGGTTAACAGATGGTATAAAGCTGTGGGGTACACAGGGTGTAGTATTTTGGAAATATACAAGGGGTTATCCCAGCTGCTGTGTGTACAAAGGGTGTAAAATTTATGGGGTATACAGATGGTATATAGAGCCTGTGTACACAGGGTGTAGTAAATGGGGTTTTTCAGGGGTTAATATAGCAGCTCTGTGTCCCAAAAGGGTGTATTAAAAAGGGGTATACAAGCACATAAAGGAAAGTTCAGCCCCCATTTCCCCCCCAAACCCCCCCTTTAAACCCTTGCAAACTCCCTTCCCCCCTTTTAAATTTGTTTCCCCCCCATGGTCATCATGAAAAGCCTTCCTTACTGCCCAAAGCCCAACCCTAAACCCAACCTGTGGTCTTGTCCCTGCCGCCCCACCTCTTCCCAGACCCCCGGTGCTTTTTCCATCCCACCCTCACCCTTTCCTTAAAAACCTAAAAATGCCCCTCGGGAAACCCTTCCCTTTTGCCTTTAAACTTGTTTATACACTCCAATCCTTAAAAAAACCCCCCCCTTGGGACCCCTCCTTTTTTTTAAAAAACTTGCCCCCATCTCACTGCCCCCTTTTTGCTTCCAAGCTCCTCGGGCAGCACGTCTATCTTCAGCTGCCCCTCCCACCTCTCCCCCAAACCCCTTTTCCCTTTAAACCCACTACAATTGGTTTTGCCCCCAACCACTTCAACCAAAACCCCCCCCCCAACCCCAAAGTCACTAAGGGACCCTAGAAAACTCCCCAAAAAAGCCTCATCCCAAATACTCTTGTTTCCCCTAGCCCCTGTGGCCTGCCCTTCCCCAAAATTTATTCTGTGCCCTCCTTTTAAACCCTTTGCCCTTTCCCCCCTCCCATTACTCTGTGTCCCCCCTAGACCTGCCCTTTGCCTTCCCCCCATTACCTGTGCCCCCCCTTTTTGGGCCCCCTGTCCTCTCCCCCCTTTCCTTTACTCTGTGTCCTCTTTTGGGCCCTGTCCTCTCCCTTTTCCTAAATTACTTGTGCCCCCCTTTTCCCCTAAAAAACCCTGTCCTCTGCCCTTCTCCCCCTACCTGTCCCTCCCCCCTCTTAGCCCCTGTCCTCTCCCCTTCCCCTTTTACTCGGGTGCTTTTCCTAAATTTTGGAAGGGTCCTTCCCCTTTGCCCACTGTGGGACCTTTCCCCCTCTACAAAACCCCTCCCCTCCCCCTCGGGGGGAATACGGATTTGGGGGCTTTTCCCTGGATCCCCCCGACCTCATTTAAACGGATTTTTAAGCGCCCTCTCAATCCCCTCCACCCCCTTTCCCCCCCGGCCCACTTTGTTTGGTTCCCCCCAAGGGGGCCCCGTCCTGGGCCCAAACTCCCTTTTCCCCCATCTACCCCCTTTGGGCCCCTCGGTGGGCCCCGTGGCCCCATTTTTTCTTTTCCCCCTGTACTGAACGATACCCCAACCAAACATTCCTGGCCCAAAATTTTCCACTTCTCAAATCTCCCGGTTTCCCCGGGACTGTCTGTCCCCCAAATCTTCCTCCTTTTTCTCTTCACGTCCCTAAAACGGGAAAGTGGGGGGGCCCGGGAGCTCATCGTTTTCCACCATCCCCCTCTCCCCCGCCCCTGATCTTTCTTTTTAGGGGTTCGGTGGCTCCACACTTTTCGCCGGTCCCCAGGCCCCCGTTTGCCTTGGGGGGTGGCCCCTCGGCCCCCGCTCGTCTTTCGGGGCCGACACCCAAACCCCCTTACCTCCCCTTTCCCGGGCCCCCAAATGAAAGGAAGTCTCTGGGTTTCCCCCTCATTCCTCGGCTAGGGGACGCTACAAAAAATTTGCTGGTCCATGCCCTTTTTTTTTTCTCCCCCGTTGGGGACTACTGAAACATCTTCTCTGTGGCCCCCAGCTAGCACCCTCGCTCCCCTCCAACCCCCTTAACCCCTGCTCCCCGTTTTATCCCCTCTCTCCTCCTTTTGCCCTCCCATCGCCAATCCCTTCCCCTGGCTTCCTTTTGCCCCAAGCCCCTTTAAATTTTCAAGTTTTTTAAAACCCTGACTAAAAGGGCTCTCCATGCCCCTCCCCCCCTAAAACCCTCTCTGCCTACTCTTCAGATACCTCCCCTCGCGCAATCTCCGCCCCCTTCTCAGGACCTTCTCCTCTGTTTCCCCCCCTTTCAGCTCCCCACAAAAAACCGTCTCCAGGACTTTTTCCCCCTGCTTCAAAACCACACTTGGAACTAAACCCCCCCAAACACATCAGACTCTCCTCCACTTTCCCAGCTCCAAAAGCAACCTAAAAACCCATCTCTTCAGGCTTTCCTTTTCCCTTTCCCACTAAATTTTGGTCATTTACTTTCCCCCACGAAAATGCCCCTTGCCCCTCACCTCCTGTCTCTTCCCCCCCCTCCTTGTAGATTGAAAGGGCCCCGCGGGTGGGGTTTTCCTCCTTCCCTTTTCGTCGTCCCAAAATTTGGGTCATTACCCTATAAACTGTACTCTTTCTGACTTAGGGTAATGAATGTAACCCCCCCCGAATGTACGCCCCCCGGGATTCAAAGGGCGCTCTAAAAATCCCTTAATAATAATAATAATAATAATATACAGAGGGTATATACCCTGCTGTGTGTCCCAAAGGGGTATAGAATAGGGGGTTAAAACCAAGGGGGAATTTTAGCTGCTCGTGTACACGGGGTTTGAAAGTATAGGGGGTTTACAGAGGTATATAGCTGCTTTTGGTACACGGGGGTTTTGTATATGGGGTAACAGACGGTATATAGCTGCTCTGTGTACAAAGGTTTGTTATAAAAGGGTTTTAAAAAAGATGGTATAAGTTTGTTCTGTAACACAGGGTGTGAAATATGGGTAAAAGGAGGGAAATATAGCTCTCTGTGAAACACGGCCCGTAGTAATGGGGAAATACAGTTTTGGTTTTAACCCTTGCTCTGTGTGCCGGGGTTTGCATTTTAGGGGGTAAACAATGGTATAGGGCTGGTTTGTTTGTACACAGGGTTGTAGTATATGGGTTTTGGTATAAAAGCCGGGTTGTAAAAGGGGCTTTTAATATGGGGTAAAAAAGATGGTTTATAGACTCTGTGTAAAAAAGGGGTTGTTTTTAATATAGGGGGTTAAAAAGTTTGGTATAACCCGGGAGTGTGTACACAGGGTGTAGTAAATGGGGTATACAAAATGGAATATATTTTTCCCCTGTTTTTAACAGGGGTGGGAAATATGGGGTTTATAAGATGGGTATATGGCCTGCTCTGTGTACAAGGGGTTTTGTATAGGGGGTTTACGGGAGGGTTTTTAGCTGCTTCTGGGAACACAGGCTGTAGTTTTTGGGGGAAATAAAAAAGGGTATATAGCTGCTCTTTTCTCCACAGAGTGTAGTATATGGGGTATATAGATGGTATATAGCTGCTCTGTGACCAGGTTTTTAGTAATGGGGGTAAAACAGATGGAAATTTTAGGGGGCTTTGTGTACACGGGTGCAGTATATGGGGTATACAGATGGTATTTGCCCCTCGTGTACAGGGGGTGCATTTATATGGGGTATCAGATGGTATATAGTTTGCCCCCTTTTTGAACCGGGGTTTGTAGTTTTTGGGGGGTTATGAGATGGTATAAAGCTGCTCTGTGTCCCACGGGCTGTAGCTATAGGGGGTTTATACAAGGGGTTAATAGCGGCTCTGGGGTCGGGGGTTTGGCAGTATATGGGGGTATACAGATGGTATACAGCTGGGGGTTTGTAGTATATAGCGCTGGGTTTACAGAGGTCCCGTGCCCTTTCCCCCCTCGCCCCCCGTTTGGTCTGTGTCCCCCTCCCCGTTGTCGCACGTGCTTCCGGAAAACCCCGTGAAGTGGCGGCGGGCGCACAGTGCCCATTCAATCTCCTCCCTTTTCCCCGGGGGCGCGGGCGGTTTGTGAGGTAAGGCTGGTTTTTTCCCCTTTTTTGGGGCCGCTGACCCGGTTTGAGGGGTTCGGCAGTCTGAGTGTGAGGGCGCGGGTGTCTGAGGGCGACGCTGGAGGAGCCGGGAGCTCCGCCCCGGGAAAAGATGGAGGCGCTTTGTTATGGTTCCCACTGCCCCCAATCAGAAAGCGAGTTTTCCCCTCCTACCCCGCCCAACTTTCAGCGGCAGAAGAGGAGTGGGGGGTTTTGGGGGGTTGGATGGGGGGGCCCCCCGAATAAAACCCCCAGGGCACTTACAGCAGCACAGAGGATGTCAGGTCCTGACCGATGATCTCACAGCAGCACATAGGATGCAGGGCCCTGACCAATGATCCCTTTATAACCTAAAACAGCAGCCCCAGAGGATGTCAGTCCGGTTCACTTTTAGTGTTGTCCCCCCCCCTACAGTAAAATTTTGCACAAAAAAATAGAGGTGCCCACCCTGGGCCTTATTTTTTTAATTTTTTTTTAAAAAATGCTGTGAGTACTTTAAGGGAAAGAGCCCAAATCATTCCTCTTTTTATATTTTTAGACTCATGCCGCACACGGGCTCCCCGGGCGGAAATAAACCCGCACACCGCGGCTAAACACGCGAGACTCAGGCCGAACCCAGGGGGCCCCAAGGGTGGCTCAGGCCGACACACTGGCCCAAAGGTGGGACTCGCCGCAAACCGGCCAAAACGCGAGACTCTTCCCGGGCCAAAACCGGGGCTCACAGGGCAAAGACCCCAGGCCCCCACCCCGGGGGCTAACACGCGAGATCTTCCCAAACCCCGCGGTCCAACGCGAGACTCATCCCGCACACGCGGCTCCCCCACGCGGGGACTAATGCCGCAACGGGGCTCACACCAAAAACCCCTCCCCGACACGCGGCTTACACGCGAAAATAAAGCCGCAAAAGCGGGCCCACACCCCGAGACTATGCCGCCCCCCTACGCGGACTCACCCCCGCTCAAAACGCGAGACTAAAATGCCGCCCCCCACCGGACCCCATCCCGGGTCACCCGAACTCATCCCGCACACGCGGCTCAACCAGCCCTAAAGGGCCGCACACGCGGCCCCACACTCCGAGATTTCATGCCGCACACGCGGCTCACACGCGAGACTCATGCCGCACACGCGGCTCACACGCGAGACTCATGCCGCACACGCGGCTCACACGCGAGACTCATGCCGCACACGCGGCTCACCCCGGGGGGCACACCCCCGCTAACGCGGGGGAAAATTTCCCGCACACGCTGCTCACACGCGAAACCAGGGCCCCCTTTTTATTTTTGG
>JAODAL010060201.1:0-21020 GCA_025379985.1 Phyllomedusa bahiana | reverse complement strand
ATTAGGGGGGGGCCCTCAGGCAGGAATGGGGCAAAGGGGGGGAGGGGGGGCCACAGCAAAAAATTGGGGGCCACAGGAGGAATTGGGGCCACAGGCTGGTTTTTGGGGCAAAAAAGGGATAGGGGGGCCACGGGCAGGGATATGGGGGGGGGGGACAGGCAGTAAGGGGGCAAGGGGAGGTGCTTTAAAAAAAAAAAATTCATCTCCTTTCCCTCCGGCGTCCTCACGAATGCGGGGTTTGGGGCCGTGGGTGCTACCCCACCGGCGGGCTTACCCGGGGGAACGGTGGCTGGGAGTTTTATTCGGGGCCCCGGGCCCCGAATTCCCCCCTGCAGGGTGCGGGGTCTTATCAGATAAGTTCACTCTGCAGTCGTGGGGGCTGTTCCCCCGTATGCAGGAGCTGCTGGGTCTTTCAGATAAGATCAGCTTGCAGTAGTGCGGGGGCTGTTTTCCCTGAAACTGCGGAGTGTGGGTTTATCAGATACAGATAGTTTGCAGTCAGTCCGGGGGGGCTGTATTTTCCCTGTAAGCAGGAGTGCTGGGTTTTACAGTAAAGATCAGCTCGCAGTCAGTGCCGGGGCTGTTTCCTCCTGTAATGCAGGACTGCGGGTCTTTCAGATACAGATCGTTCGTATTGCCGGGGGGGCTGTATCCCCCTGTAATGCAGGAGCTGGGGGTCTTTCAGATAAGATACTTGCGTATGCGGGGGCTGTTTCTCCCTGTAACTGCGGGAACTGCTGGGTCTTATAAGAACAGATAGTCTGAGTCAGTGCCGGGGGTGTTCCTCCCTGAAAATTGAGGAGTGTGGGTTTTAAGAACAGTCAGCTCGGTCTGGGGGGGCTGTATCCCCCGAATGCAGGGCTGCTGGGTCTTTTAAAGATAAGATCAGCTCTGCAGTCAGTCCCGGGGCTGTATCCTCCTGTAACTGCAGGAGTGGGGGTTTATCAGATCAGATCAGCTCTGCAGTCAGTGGGGGGCTGTATCCCCCCTGAAAATGCAGGGTGATGGGTTTATCGATAAGATCAGTTTGGAGTAGTGGGGGGCTGTATCCTCCGTAACTGCAGGAGCTGCTGGGTTTATAGATAAAGATCAGCTCGCGGGTTTCAGTGCCGGGGGCTGTATCCCCCTGAAACTGCAGGAGCTGCTGGGTCTTATCAGATACAGATCAGCTCTCAGTCAGTGCGGGGGTGACCCCCCTGTAACTGCGGGAGTGCTGGGTTTATCAGATACAGTCAGCTCTGAGTCGTGCCGGGGGGTTCCCCCGAAACTGAGAGCTGTGGGTTTTTAAGATACAGATCGCTCTGCAGTCGTCCCGGGGGGCGTACCTCCTGTAATGCAGGAGTGCGGGGGTTTTATCAGTACGTCAGCTCTGAGTCAGTGCCGGGGCTGTTCCCCCCGTAACTGAGGAGCTGTGGGTTTTAGATACGATCAGCTTGCAGTCAGTGGGGGGGCTGTACCCCCCGTAACTGCGGGAGTGTGGGTCTTATCAGATAAGATAGCTCTGCAGTCGTCACGGGGGCTGTATCCCAGTAACTGCGGAGTGCTGGGTCTTATCGATACAGTCAGAAGCAGTCAGTCGGGGGCTGTATCCTCCATAATGCGGAAACTGTGGGTCTATCAGATAAGATCAGTCTGCAGCAGTGCCGGGCGTATCCCCCCTGAAACTGCAGGAGCTGCTGGTCTTATCAGTAAATCAGCTTGCGTCGGGCCCGGGGCTGTATCCCCCCTGAAAAATGAGGAAAATGCTGGGTTTAACGTAAGATCAGCTCTGCAGTCAGTCCGGGGGCTGTATCCTCCCTGTAACTGGGAGTGTGGGTTTTCGATACAGATAGTCTGCAGTAAATGGGGGGGTTACCCTCCCTTAATGAGGAGCTGCTGGGTCTTAAAAGATACAGATCAGCTTGCAGTCAGTGCGGGGCTGTTCTCCTGTAATGCAGGAGTGCTGGGTTTATAAAACAGTCAGCTCTGCAGTCAGTTTTGGGGCTGTTTCCTCCTGTAATGCAGGGTGGGGGTCTTTTCAGATAAAGATCAGTTGCAGTCGGTGGGGGGGGCTGTATCCCCTGAAAACTGCGGAGCTGGGGTCTTATCAGATAAGATCGCTGAGTCGTGGGGGGCTGTACCCCCCCGTAACTGCGGGAGCTGTGGGTCTTATCAGATAAGATAGCTCTGCAGTAAAGTCCCGGGGGTTTATCCCCTGAAAATGGGAGTGCGGGTCTTTCGAAAAAGATCAGCTTGAGAGTTCGGGGGGTTTCCTCCTGAAAACTGCAGGGTGCTGGGTCTTATCAGTACAGTCAGCTTGCAGTCGTCCGGGGGGACGTACCCTCCGTAACTGGGGAGTGCTGGGTCTTTAGATACAGATCAGCCTCCCGTCGTGGGGGGCTGTATTCCCGTAACTGAGGAGTGCTGGGTTTATCAGTACAGATCAGCTCTGCGTCGTGCGGGGGCTGTATCCCCCGTAATGCGGGAGCTGCTGGGTCTTTCAGTCAGATCAGCTCGCAGTCAGTTTGGGGGCTGTTCCCCCTGAAATGCGGGTGTGGGTTTATCAGATACGATAGCTCTGCAGTCAGTTCGGGGGCTGTATCCCGTAAGCGGAGCTGTGGTCTTATCAGATACAGTCAGCTCTGCGTCAGTCCGGGGGGTTCCTCCTGTAATGCAGGAGTGCGGGTTTATCAGTACAGATCAGTCGCAGTCAGTGCCGGGGGCTGTTCCCCCCGAAACTGCAGGAATGTGGGTTTTCAGATAAGTCAGCTTGCAGTCGTCCGGGCTGTATCCCCCCTTTTAATGCAGGAGTGCGGGGTCTTATCAGATACAGATCAGCTGCAGTCGTGCCGGGGGCTGTATCCCCCCCTGTAACTGAGGAGTTCTGGGTCTTATCAGATACAGATCAGCTCTGCAGTCAGTGCCGGGGGGCTGTATCCCCCTGTAACTGCGGGAGTTTGGGGTCTTATAGAAAAGATAGCTCTGCAGCAGTGCGGGGCTGTTTCCCCTGTAAGGGGGGGGGAGGAGCTGCTGGGTTTTATCAGATACAGATCGTCTGCGTCATGTGGGGGCTGTACCTCCGAAAACTCAGGAGCGCTGGGTCTTATCAGATACAGATCGTCTGTGTCAGTGGGGGGCTTATCCTCCAGAAACTGCAGGAGTGCTGGGTCTTATCAGTTACAGATCAGTCTGAGTCGTGGGGGGGCGTTTTCCCCTGTAACTGCGGGAGCTGGGGTCTTATCAGATAAGATCAGTTGAAAGTCGGCCGGGGGTTACCCCCCCGAAACTGCAGGAGCGCGGGTCTTATCAGATACATTTTCAGCTCTGCAGTCGTCCCGGGGGCCCGCCCCTCCCAGAACTGAGAGCTGCGGGGTCTATCAGAACAGATAGTCTGCAGTCATGGGGGGCGTTTCCTGTAACTGCAGGAGCTGCTGGTTTATCAGATACAATCAGCTTGCGTCGTGCGGGGGTGATCCCCCTGTCTGCGGGAGTGCTGGGTCTTATCGATAAAAAATCAGCTTGCAGTCAGTGCGGGGGTGTATCCCCCGAACTGCGGAGTGCTGGGTCTTACAGAAAAGATCAGCTCGCAGTCGTGCGGGGGCTGACCCCCCCGTAATGCGGGGGATGCTGGGTCTTATCGATACAGATCAGCTTGCAGTCAGTCCGGGGGCGTATCCTCCGTAACTGCAGGAGTGCTGGGTCTTATCAGTACGATCACTCGCAGCGTCCCGGGGGCTGTATCCCCCCTGTAATGGGGAAAACTGCTGGGTTTATCGATAAAGTCAGTTTCTGAGTCAGTGCCGGGGGTGTATCCTCCTGTAACTGGGGCTGCTGGTCTTATCAGTTTACAGATCGTCTGGTCGTCCGGGGTGTATCCCCCTGTACTGAGGAGTTGGGGTCTTTAGATCAGATCAGCTTGCAGTCGTGCGGGGGGCCTGTTTCCCCCCGTAATGCGGGAGCTCCGGGTCTTATCAGATACGATCGCTCTCAGTCGTGGGGGGGGGCTGTACCCCCCCTGTAACTGCGGAGTGCTGGGTCTTATAGATACAGATGCTCTGCGGTAAATGGGGGGTGTATCCCCCCCTTAACTGCAGGAGTGCTGGGTTTATCAGTACAGATCAGTCTGCAGTCAGTCCCGGGGGGGTACCCCCCCTGAAAATGAGGAGCTGTGGGTTTATCAGATACAGATCAGCTTGCAGTCAGTTTTGGGGCTTATCCTCCTTAAAACTGCGGAGTGCTGGGTTTATCAGATACAGATAGCTCTGCATCAGTGCCGGGGGTTGTATCCCCCTGTAAGGGGAGGAGGTCGGGGTTTTATCAATACGATCAGCTTGAGTCAGTGGGGGGGCTGTTCCTCCCAGTAATGCAGGGCTGCTGGGTCTTATCAGATAAGTCAGCTCTGCGTATGTTGGGGGGCTGTTCCTCCTGTTTTGCGGGGTGCTGGGTTTTATCAGATACAGAAAAACTCTGCAGTCAGTGCCGGGGGTTGTACCCCCCCTTAACTGCGGAGCTGCTGGGTTTATAAGGTAAGATCAGCTCTGCAGTCAGTGCCGGGGGTTGCCCCCCTGTAATGCAGGGTGCTGGGTTTATCAGATAGATCAGCTTGCAGTCAGGGCGGGGGGCTTCCTCCCAGTAATGAGGAGCTCTGGGTCTTATCAGAAAGATCAGCTTGCATCAGTGCCGGGGGCGTATCCCCCTGTAATGCAGGAGTGCTGGGTCTTTCAGATACAGAATCTGATTCGTGCGGGGGGCGTATCCTCCTGTAATGCAGGAGTCTGGGTTTTTCAGATCGATAGCTTCAGTCGTGCGGGGGCTGTATCCCCTGAAAACTGCAGGAGCTGGGGGTTTTTAATAGTAAGATCAGCTGAGTCATTTGGGGGGTTGTTCCCCCCTGTAACTGGGAGCTGTGGGTCTTATCAGATACAGTAGTCTGCAGTCAGTGCCGGGGGGCTGATCCCCCCGTAATGAGGAGCTGCTGGGTCTTATCAATAAAGATCAGCTTCAGTCGTGCCGGGGGCGTATCCCCGAAAACTGCAGGAGTGCGGGTTTATAGTAAGTTCATTCAGTATAGGGGGGTTGTATCCCCCTGAAAACTGCGGGAAGTGTGGGTCTTATCAGTACAGATCAGCTCTGCAGTCTGCCGGGGGTTGTATCCCCCCTGTAACGAGGAGCTGTGGGTTTATCAGAAAGATAAGCTCTGCGTCAGTGCGGGGGCTGTTCTCTGTAACTGCAGGAGCTGCTGGGTCTTTTCAGATACGACAGCTCTGCGTCGTCCCGGGGGCTGTATCCTCCCTGTAACTGAGGAGTGCTGGGTTTATCAAATACGACGCTCTGCAGTCAGTGGTCGGGGGCTGTATCCTCCCAGTAACTGCAGGAGTTTGGGTCTTTTCAGATAAGATAAGCTCGCAGTCGTGCGGGGGCTGTATCCTCCCTGAAACTACGGAGGTGCTGGGTCTTATCAGATACAGATCGTCTGCGTCATGCGGGGGTGTATCCTCCTAAAAATGCAGGGCTGTGGGCTTATGGGTACAGATCAGCTCTGCAGTCAGTGCGGGGCTGTATCCTCCTGTAACTGCAGGAGCTGTGGTTTTATCAGATAAGATCAGCTCTGCAGTCAGGGGCGGGGGCTGTACCTCCCAGTAACTGCAGGGGGCGGTGGGCTTATCTTTTTACGATCAGCTCTGATCAGTGCGGGGGCTGTATTTTCCCTAAAAATGCGGGAGCTGTGGGTCTTATCAGATACGATCAGCTCTGCATCAGCCCCCGGGGGGAAATTCCCGTAACGCAGGAGGGGGTTTTATCAGATACGTCAGCTCTCGCGGTCCGGGGGCTGTATCCCCTGTAACTGCGGGTGCTGGGTTTATCGGGTACGATCGCTCTGCAGTCTTTGTGGGTGTATCCCCTGTAAAGCAGGAGCTGTGGGCTTTGATACAGTAGCTCTGCAGTCGGGCCCCGGGGCCTGTATCCTCCCTTTTTAACTGCAGGGTTTGGGGGTCTTATCAATACGATGCTCTGAGTCATGCCGGGGGTGTATCCCCCCGTAACTGCAGGAGTGTGGGTTTTATAAGATACGATCAATTCGAGTCGTGCGGGCTGTATCTTCCCTGTAATGAGGAGCTGCTGGGTTTTAAAATACAAAAATCAGCTTGCAGTCAGTCCGGGGGCTGTATCCCCCTGTAACTCGGAGCTGCTGGGTCTTTCAAAAAACGATCAGCTCTGCAGTCAGTGCCGGGGGCTGTATCCCCCAGTAACTGAGGGCTGGGTTTTTCAGATAAGATCAGCTCTGCAGTCTGCGGGGCTGTATCCCCCGTAACTGCAGGAGCTGCTGGGTTTTCAGATACGATCGCTCTGCATCAGTGCGGGGGCTGTATCCTATTTTAACCTGCGGAGTGCGGGTTTATCGTACAGATCGCTCTCAGTCAGTGCCGGGGGCTGTATCCCCCCTGTAATGAGGAGCTCTGGGTCTTATAGTCAGATCAGCTCTGCGTCGTTCGGGGGCTGTTCCCCCTGAAAACTGCAGGAGCTGGGGTCTTATAGTACAGATCGCTCTGCAGTCAGTGCGGGGGCTGTTCCCCCTGTATGCAGGAGCTGCTGGGTCTTTCAGAAAGTCAGCTCTGCAGTCGGGTCCCGGGGCTTTTTCCCCCCCCCGAAAAGCGGGTGCTGGGCTTATAGATACAGATCAGTCTGCAGTCAGTGGGGGGGTGTTCCCCCCTGTAACTGCAGGAGCTTTTGGGGCCCTATGATACGATCAGCTCTGAAGTCAGTGTCGGGGGTTGTATCCCCCTGTAACTGAGGAGCTGCTGGGTCTTATCGTTTCAGTAGCTCTGCAGCGGTCCCGGGGGGGCTGTATCCCCCCTGTAACTGCAGGGGTGCTGGGTTTATCGTTAGATCGTCTGCAGTCAGTGCGGGGGGCTGTTTCCCCCCTTTTTAAAATGCGGGAGCTGTGGGTCTTATCGTTCAGATCAGCCTGCAGTCTTTTGGGGGGGTGTATCCCCCCTTTAACTGCGGAGTGCTGGGTCTTATCAGATACAGATCAGCTCTGCAGTCGTGGGGGGCTTACCCTCCCTTAACGAGGAGCTGTGGGTTTAAGATACAGTCGCTCTAAAGTCAGGCCGGGGGCTGATCCTCCCGTAATGCGGAGCGCGGGTCTTATCAGTACGATCAGTCTGCATCATGTCGGGGGCTGTTTTTCCCCCCGTAACTGCAGGGCTGCTGGGTTTATAGTTTAAGATAAAAGCTCTGCGTCAGTGGGGGGCTGTATCCCCCAGTAACTGCAGGAGTGCGGGTCTTTCAGATAAGATCAGTCTCAGTCAGTGCCGGGGGCTGTATCCCCCCTGTAATGCAGGAGTGTGGGTTTTTCAGAAAAGATCAGCTCTGCAGTCGGGGCGGGGGTGTATCCTCCTGTAACTGCAGAGCTGTGGGTTTTCAGTACGATCAGTTTTGCGTCAGTGCGGGGGCTGTTTTCCTCCTGTACTGGGGGGAGCTGTGGGTCTTATCGTAAGACAGCTCTGCAGTCAGTCCCGGGGGGTTACCCCCCCCTGTAACTGCAGGAGTGTGGGTCTTATCAGATACGATAGCCCCGCAGTCAGTGCGGGGGCTGTATCCCCCGAAACTGCAGGATGCTGGGTCTTATCAGATAAGATCAGCTCTGCAGTCAGTGGGGGCTTTTATCCCCGTAACTGAGGAGCGCTGGGTCTTATCGTAAGATCAGCTTGCAGTCAGTGCGGGGGCTGTATCCTCCTGAAACTGAGGAGCTGCTGGTTTTTCAGTACAGATCAGTTTGCAGTCAGTGGGGGGCTGTATTCCTGAAAAAGAGGGCTGCTGGGTCTTATCAGTACAGTACTCTGCAGTCGTGCGGGGCTGTATCCCCCCTTTAATGCAGGAGCTGCGGGGTCTTATCAGATCAGTCCTCCTTTCAGTCCCGGGGGTGTTTTCCCCCCTGTAACTGCAGGAGCTGTGGGTTTTCAGTACAGATCAGCTCTAGTCAGTGCGGGGGCGTATCCTCCTTTTAATTCAGGGGGCTGCGGGTTTATAAATACAGATCAGCTCTGCGTCAGGTCCAGGGGTGTATCCTCCCGTAACTCGGGCCCGCGGGGTCTTACAGATAAAGTCAGCTTGCGTCGGCCGGGGCTGATCCTCCGTAACTGCAGGAGCGCTGGGTCTTATCGATAAGATAGTTGCAGCGGGGGGGGTGTTTCCTCCCTGTAACGAGGAGTGCTGGGTTTATCAGATAAGATGTTTGCGTCAGTGCGGGGGCTTTTCCCTTTCCTGTAACTGAGGACTGTGGGTCTTATCAGTTTCAGTCATCTCCCAGTCAGTGCGGGGGTTGTATCCCCCGTAATGCGGGCTGGGGGGTTTTATCAGAAAGATCAGCTCTGCAGTCAGTGTCGGGGGTGTTTCCCCCCTTAATGCAGGAGCTGCTGGGTCTTATCAGGATAAGACAGCTCTGCATCAGTATTGGGGGCTGTATTTCTTGTCTAACTGGGGGTTTATGTCATTTACAGGGGAAATCCCCCAAAAAATGATGTTAAAAACTCACAAAAATATAAAATGTTAAAAAAAATATTAACAGCCCAAACTGCAACTTTTAGCCCCGCACCTCGGGGACCTGAAAACTTTCTATCACAGATATGTAAATGTCCGTGATAGAAAAGTGACACTACTTATTTTAGAGCCACTTTTGCTGTTAAAAACAAAAAATAAAAAATGAGAATTACACTGACAGGTAACACCTATATATAGATAACCAGGATCCACCTTTTCATATAGATGACCCCCCCCTTTTCTGTAGAGATCATTCCGCAGTTCCTTCATCCGGGCCGGATTACACGAAGGTAACAATATATATAGAAAAACACAGGATCCACCATTCCTATGACACCCCTCCTCTTCTGAGAGATCATTCCCTGCGTTCCTCATCCAGGGGGGTTAACTGAACGTAACACCTATATTAGAAAAACACAGGATACCTTCATATAGATGACCCTCCGTTCTGGAGATCACTTCCTGTTCCATATTCCAGGCAGGATTCACTGACAGGAAAAACCCCTTTATATAGTTTAATAAGGATCCACAGTCCTATGACTGACCCCTTCTGTTCTGTGAGTCATTTCCCCTGCGTCTCCTCATCACAGGCAGGATTACAGGAGGAGGTTTTTCCCGGCTCTTTGTTTGTTTTTCACGTTTTTGGCCGGGTGATTGTCATAAATGTGAGCAGCGGCTTCTATATCCCATCATAATCCGAGCGCTGTACAGAGATTGTCTAGCCCCACGCTCTCTGCCCTTTGGGGCTCACAGTCTAGTTCAGATTTAATCGACCAGGAGGTTTCTGGAGTGGGGGGGGGGGGGGGGGGAAATCCAACAAGAGCACAGAGGGGCAGATACAATCTCCTGACAGATGTTGTCCTTGGAGTGATTTGAACCCAGGTCCTCAATGCAAGGAAGCAGTGGTGCCGGTACTACCTCCTGAGCCACCACGCTGCAAACCACTCAGGACCTTTATTGCACCATGCCAACCTCAGACCCCGTGTACTTCACCATGAAAATCCACTGAGTCATTGTGCTAACCACTAAGCCACCATTCTAAACATTGGGCAACATGTAACTGACACCATGCCACCTCTGACTCACCGAATGCACTGTGCTAACCACTGAGCCACTGTACTGCACCATGCTAACCTCTGACCTGTCATAATACCCCTGTGCTAACCACTGAGCCACCATGCTTGCACTGTGCTAACCACGACCCAGTGTTACTTTACCATGAAAACCACTGAGCCACGGGCTAATCACTGAGCCACCATTCTAAAACCTTTGGACAAATATACTGCACCATGATAACCTCTGACCCAACCGTAATGCACCGTGCTAACCACTGAGCCACTGTATTGCACCATGTTAACCTCTGACTCGCTGTAATAGACTGTGCTAACCACTGAGTTTACATTGTGCACTATGGCTGACCCACTGTGCTAACCACTGAGCCACCATATTACACCATGTTTTCCTCTGACTCGCTGTAATACACTGTTTCTAAGCACTGAAATTTACATTTGTGCACTATGCTAACCTCTGACGCACTGTGCTGAGTACTGAGCCACTGTGCTAAACCACTTTAAACCACCATATTACCCCCATGTTAACCCCATTTACTCACTGTGCTGAATACTTGAGCCACCATGCTAACCCCTGAGCCACTGTATTGCACCATGTTTTAAACCCCTGACTCACTGTAATGCACTGTGCTGACCACTGGAGCAACCATATTACACCATGCTAACCACTGAGCCACCATATTACACCATGCTAACGCTGAGCCACCATATTACACCCCTGCTAAAACCCCTGACACACTGTGCTGAATATTGAGCCCACCATGCTAATCACTGAGTCCCCCGTATTGCACCATGCCGACCTCTGACCCCCTGTAAATGCATTGTGCAAAAACCACTGAGCCAAACCGTGGGTTGCATTAGAATGAATCTGGGACCTAATTCGTTGCTTTTCATGCCAGATTTGGAATCTTTTTCTCTCACTTGCACAGATCCCTGGTGTCTTTTTTAGACACTGGTTCCTTCCACAATCCTGTTGGTCAAGTTTTCCTTTCTCACACTTTCCTTGACGGGTATCAGTTTGCAGGGACCTTCCCTGGTGGACACTGAGCACATCTGTCTCTGCCCCCCACCCCCCAGCTCTTTGTGCTCCTCTGTTTAGAGGGGGAGGAAGCTTCTGCCATCCCAATTTAAAATCATTGACTGTTAAATGAGTATTCTGCTGATCAGGGTGGCCCGGAAGGGGCGATGTGCACAGGATGTCCATTTACTGATGGGGGGGAGCAGGACCCAAAACCTCCCGGCTCTGCCCTTTTCTTTTTAGCTTCTCCTCTTGTTTGTTAACCCTTTAAAGCCCCTTTTAATACCTTCATGTACAAATCTGGAGCCAGAAGCTTGTAATGTGCTTGATAATTATGGATCTAAATTTTGTAGACAAGATTATAATTTTCTTGAAATTATTTATTTTATTCCTTTCTATATCGCTGTCATATACCGCAGCGCTGTACAGAGGTTGTTGTCAGTCCCCATCGCTCCCTGTCCCCATTGGGGCTCGTAGTCAAATCCTAGATTAACCCATCACCTTTGGCTGCACTTTTGTTAACCACTGAGCCACGTGCTGCACTGTGGCTAAACCACTGAGCCAACATAATGCAGCATTATAACTAATGAGCCACTGTGCTCCCACGTTTCTAACCACCGTGCTGCACTGTGATAACCACTGAGCCAACATAAATGCAGCATTTAAACTAATGAGCCACCGTGCTGCACTGAGCTAACGACTGGGGTCAACCGTACTGCTGCACAGTGCTAACCACTGACCCACCATACTACACTGTGCAAACCCACTGAGTCACCGTGCTGCACTGACCTAACCACTGAGTCACCGTGCTGCACTGAGCTAACCACTGAGCCACCATACGTGCTGTGCTAACCACTGAGCCACCGTGCGCTCTGTTCTAACCACTGAGTCACCGTCTTGCACCATGCTAACCACTGAGCCACCATACTACACTGTGCTAACCACTGAGCCACCATGCTGCACTGTGCTAACCACTGAGCCACCATACTACAGTGTGCTAACCACTGAGCCACCATACTACACTGTGCTAACCACTGAGTCACTGTGCTGCTCTGTTCTAACCACTGAGTCACCGTCTTGCACCATGCTAACCACTGAGCCATCATGTCCTGGGATCCCTGGACTGTTTCCAGTCAGTTTAGGTGACTTTGAAAATGATACATAGTTGTAAATGTAAGTTACATTCTGCTACATTTTACGTTTGTTGATACAAAGTATTTTAATGTGGAACCTCAGGTGGACGCCGCATCACAGTCCACGGGAGCAGCGAGTCCCGTTCATCTGGGCGACCCGCACGGCTGCTCACACGGACTATGGCGCCATTATACACACGTCTGTTCTCCATTGGGCAGCGGGAGGGGGACGACCCCATTGAGATGAGGCTGAGCGGCATCCGAATTAGCAATGAGAAGTGTCCCCGGGGGTCTGTGCCTGGGAAAGGGCGTCAGCGGAGCAGGCCCCGGAGCTGTAACAAGATTATCTCGCCGATCTCTTCTGACTTCTCCTTTACATGGAGCGACATTTCCACTATGACCCGATCCTGTCGGATCCCAATGCCCGGCGGCTCGTCAGCAGCTCAGCCCCGGCTCCAGCTGATGAGCGGGAGGATTGGGGCATCAGGTGGGTAAATGAAGAAGTCAGGAACTTTCCTGATGCAAAACCACAGAACCCTCAGTGCAAGCTCCTACAACGTTACATGTTAAAAGGCCACGTTCACCCCGGGGCAGATACTCTGCAGAAAATCCGCAGCATTGTTATCTGAAAGGGGCTTTCTCACTTCACTGCCCGATTTTCACCCACCATTTGTGTCCAGGCTGTGGGTGGTTCTACAGCTTCAGGCTCTCACTTCCTGTTCACGCTGTGGGTGGTTCTATAGCTTCAGGCTCCCACTTCCTGTTCAGGTTGTGGGCGGTTCTAAAGCTTCAAGCTTCCACTTCCTGCTCAGGCTGTGGGTGGTTCTACAGCTTCAGGCTCCCACTTCCTGTTCAGGCTGCAGCTGGTTCTACAGCTTCAGGTTATCACTTCCTGCTCAGGCTGTGGGTGGCTCTACAGCTTCAGGCTCCCACTTTCTGTTCAGGCTGCGGGTGGTTCTACAGCTTCAGGCTCTCACTTCCTTGTTCGGGGCTGGGGCGATTCTTACAGCTTCAGGGGCCCTAAGGTGGGTTGTAATATGCCCTCAAAGTCTTTGGTGGGAACCCCCCATTTAAGTGGAGATAAAAGGAAAGGGTTTGACCTCTAGCTGTTTTTATAAAAACCGCACATAAACCCCCCACCCTACACAGCCTGTAATAACCGCAATCTCCTGAACTAGGGAACTATGAGGAACAGATGGCAAGTGGCTTCTTCCCCCTTTAAGGAAACTGAAAGTAATGATTATAAAGTTTCTACCGTTCAAACCATTCACTTCCTACTTTGCAGAACTTACATCTTTTTTGTACTTTCACAAATCACTACCAGTTTGCGTCCATTTAATGTACTTAAAGCAGAGCTCTGACACCATTCACCTGACATCCCCTGACATCACCTGACCCTCCGTGACATCATCACCTGACATCCGTGACATCACCTGACATATGTGACATCATCACCTGATATATGTGACATCACCTGACATCCGTGACATAATCACCTGACATCTGTGACATCACCTGACACCCTGTGAAAAACACCTGAAAATCTGTGAAAACATCTGACATCTGTGACATCATACCCTGACATCTGGACATCATCACCTGACATCACCTGACACCTGTGAAATCATCTGACATCTGTGACATCATCACCTGACATCTGTGACAAACATCACCTGACATCACCTGACACCTGTGACATCATCACCTGACATCTGTGACATCATGCTCAATGTTATAGATATACAAATGCATGATGGAGTTGTAGTTTCCAACAGCTGGAGGCCGCAGTGTGACACCCCTGCCCTACATGTTTAAAGCCGATCGGTGTAGTGAGAGTGCCCCTTTAATTGCACAAAAGCTTCTTCTCCTTCTTCTTGTCTTCATGCTTCACCTGTTTGCGGTTTTTATGACGCCCGTGTGTTTGCGCTCCCTGCCCGTTCCCCCTGTGATCGCTTCGAGGAACCGTCGCGCGCTGCGGTCACTTTCATCATTCGATATCAGGGCAGAAGCTCTTTTATATCAAACGCTTTCCCAACAAGCAACGAACATGGAGGTCCCGCCGGGGGGCACATCTGCGTCAGAGGTTTGGGGTTCCATTCGGGGCCAAGCGCTCCTGCCCTCCACCATCTCCCCCAGATTCTTCTGTTGACTTTGACTACTGCGGGTCGGCCCGTCATTGTATGTGGCCCTCAGGTCATTGTATGTGGCCCTCCCATCATTGTATGTGGCCTCCACGTCATTGGGATGTGCCCTCCACGTCATTGTTGTGGCCCTCCACGTCATTGTATGTGGCCTCCCACCATTGTAATGTGGCCTCCACGCATTGTATGTGGCCTCCACGTCATTGTATGGGCCTCACGTCATTGTTTGTGGCCTCCACGTCATTGTATGTGGCCTCCACTCATTGTATTTTGGCCCTCCATGTCATTGTATGTGGGCCCTCCACGTCATTGTATGTGGCCTCCACACCATTGTATGTTTGGGCCTCCCACCATTGTATGTGGGCCCCCACGTCCTGTATTTTGGGCCCCCTACGTCATTGTTGGGGCCTCCACATTTTTGTGGCCCTCCCCCACCATTGTATGTGGCCTCCATTCATTGTATGGGGCCTCCCGTCTTTGGGTATGGGGCCCCCAAAACCATTGTTTTTTGGGCCCCTCCACCCCATTGTATGTGGCCCCCACGTTTTTGTATGTGGCCTCCATCATTGTATGGGCCTCCCCCCTTCATTGTATGTGGCCCTCATGTCATTCTATGTGGCCCTCATATCATTGTATGTGGCCCTCCACTCATTGTTTTGGGGCCCCTCCACTCATTGTATGTGGCCTCCTTGTCATTGTATGTGGCCCCCCACGCCGCCTTTGTATGGGGCCCTCCACCCCCGCCTTTTTGTAGGGCCCTCCTATGTCTTGTATGTGGCCCTCCATGCCTTGTATGGGGCCCCTCCACGCCTTTTGTATGTGCCCTCCACATCATTGTTGTGGCCTCCACCCATTGTATGTGGCCTCCACGTCTTTGTAGGGCCTCCAGCCATTGTATGTGGCCCCCAAGCCTTTGTATGGGGCCCTCCAAATCATTGATGTGGCCTCCACCCCATTGTATGGGGCCCCTCCACGCCTTGTATGTGGCCTCCATCCCAAATTGTATGTGGTCCACGTCTTGTTTGGGCCCCCTCCCGATTGTAGTGGCCCTCCAGCCTTTGTAGTGGCCCCCCACGTCATTGTATGGGGCCCCTCCACCCATTGTATGTGGCCTCATTTCATTGTATGTGGCCTCCAACCATTGTATGGGGCCCTCCCACCATTGTATTGGCCTCCAAACGTCTTTGATGTGGCCCCTGCTGTCATTGTAGTGGCCCCCCCCCCCCCCCCAATGTATGGGCCCCCACGCCGCCATTGTTTTGGGGTAAATTGTAGGGCCCCCCCTTATGTCTTTAGTGGCCCTCCACGCCATTGTATGTGGCCCTCCCCAACCCTCTTTTGTATGTGGCCCTCCCGTCATTGTATGTGGCCCTCCACGCCTTGTATGGGCCCCCCACGTCATTGTATGTGGCCCTCCCCCCTTTGTTGGGGCCCCTCCAGTCATTGTAAAATTTTTGTGGCCCTCCACCCATTGTATTTTTGGCCCCCCCACGTCATTGTTTTGGGGCCCCTCAGTCATTGTATGGGGCCCTCCCGGGCCCCTTGTATGTGGCCCCCCACCGCCTTTTGTATGGGCCCTCCAGTCTTTGTATGTGGCCCCCCCCATGTGGCCCCCCACGTCATTGTTGGGGCCCTCCCGTAAAGTTTGGGGCCCCCACCCGCATTGTTTTGGGGCCTCCACTCTTTTTTGGGGGCCCCTCCAGTAATTGTATGTCCCCTACGCCATTGTTTGTGGCCTCCACGCATTTATGTGGCCCCCGATTTTTGGGGCCCTCACTTATTGTAGTGGCCCTAACGTCATTGTTGTGGCCCTCCACCCATTGTATGGGGCCCTCCCGCATTGTATGTGGCCTCCACGCCATTGTATGGGCCTCACGATTGTATGGGGCCCCTCCACCCATTTTATGGGGCCTACTCATTGTATGTGGCCTCCAGCCATTGTATGTGGCCCTCCCCCCCATTGTTGGGGCCCCTCCCCCATTGTATGTGCCCTCCACGTCTTGTTGGGGCCCCTCAGCCTTGTATTGGTCCCTCGGGGGCCCCCGCCATTGTAGTGGCCCCCAATCATTGTTTTGGGCCTCCACGCCTTGATGTGGCCTCCACCCTTTTTGTATGTGGCCCCCTCCAACCATTGTATGGGGCCCCTCCAGTCTTGTATGGGGCCCCCCAAGATTGTATGTGGCCCTCCACCCCCCATTGTTGGGGCCCCTCCATTCATTGTAGGGGCCCCCTCCACCCATTGTATGTGGCCCTCCACGCATTGTATGTGGCCCTCCACGAAATTGTTTTGTGGCCTCCAGTCATTGTATGTGGCCCTCCACGCCTTTTGTATGGGGCCCCTCCAGCATTGTATGGGCCCTCCCCCCAAATTGTTGTGGCTCCCCATTGATGTGGCCCTCCAGCATTGTATGTGGCCCTCCAGCCATTGTAGTGGCCCTCCACCCCATGTATGGGGGCCCTCCCCCCGCCATTGTATGTGGCCCCCATGTCATTGTTTTGGGGGCCCCCACCCATTTTTATGGGGCCCCCCCACCCTGTATGGGCCCCTCCACGATTTTATGTGGCCTCAGTCATTGTATGTGGCCCCCCCGCATTGTTGTGGCCCCCACCCATTGTTGGGGCCCCTCCAGCATTGTATGTGGCCCCCACCCATTGTATGTGGCCTCCACGTCTTGTAGTGGCCCCCAGTTTTGTATGGGGCCCCTCCACGTATTTATTGGCCCCCCCACGCTGTAGTGGCCTCCCGCATTGTTTGGCCTCCACGTCATTGTATGTGGCCCCCCACGCCATTTTTGTGGTGCCAAGGGGCCAGTCTTGTTTTGGGGGGCCCCCCCACCCATTGTTGTGGCCTCCCGTCATTGTTGTGGCCCCTCCCGTCTTTTTCCCCCAGCGTGTGGGCCCTCCAAGTCAGTATGTGGCCTCCAGTCATTGTATTTGGCCCCCCGTCATTGTATGTGGCCCTCCACCCTTGTTGTGGCCCCCCACGTCTTTGTGTGGCCCTCCCCCCCTTGGGGTATATGGGGCCCACGCCATGTATGTGGCCCCCACGTATTTTATGTGGCCTCCCGTCATTTTTTTGGCCCTCCACGTCATTGATGTGGCCCCCCCAGTAAATTGATTGGCCCCCCCGCTTTGTATGTGGCCCTCCACGTATTGTATGGGGCCCCTCCAGCTTGTATTGGGGCCCCTCCAGCATTGTATGTGGCCTCCCCCATTGTATGTGGCCCTCCCGGTTTAGCCACTGAGCGGGAAAATAACAAGGTTCGAACAGAAGGACGGATCTCCACCCTCCTTGGAGGACCAGACCGCTTTTGGGGAGGGTGGCGACGTGAGAGAGGGGAGCGCCCCCACTTGGTTGTAGGTCGGCGCACACCCACATTAATGAGTTTGACCCCCCTGGGTAGGTGCCCCTTAATCCAGGGCAGGAAAGGGGGGCAAGGAGCCACGGGGGGTGGGGGGGAATTCCCCATTTTGGGGCGTTTGTCCCTTATTCCCCCCAGCCCTGCCCTGCTCCTCTCTACAAAAAAATATGGTGCTACTGAAACCCCCTGCTCGTTCCTCTTCCCGGAGTGATTAAATTTCTTAGTCAAATTCGGCCCCCCTGTTCGGGGGATCCCGGCTCTGCAACGTACATGTTTGCATTTATTGAAATCCATAGCAGCTTCCAGCCCCCCCCCCCCCCCCCCCCGCATCATTTATTTAAAACATATGCCCCCGGCTGCTGCCCGCTGATAAAGACCCAGTGCATGGTGATGGGGGGGCGGGTGTGGCGGCTCCAGACTTGGCCATTCAGCAGGAAATGTGTTTGCAGTAAACTGGCGCCTAAAAATGTAAAATATTCAGAGTTTATTGTAGCTACTGTGTGAACCCATTGACCTCAGAGACACCACATCAAAGGCGAAGGCAGGAAGCACACCTGAAAGTGGCAGCTCCCCCACCCCCAACCTCCCCCAACCTCCAGCAGGAGCTCCAAAGCTTGAAACCCAGAGGAGCCAACACCCTGTGCTGTGTCCTGGCCTTCACAGGACCCTGGAGTCAGTCCCCGCAGCCGCCACCTCCAGCCCGGGTCACGCCCCGCGTCCGAGCTTCATACTTTTTACTGGAAAAAAATTAAGAAAACTTATTTGGAAATAAGACCCTGGACTCACTGCCCCGTGCACCGCGCCCGACCCCCGGTGTCCCTGTATTGGAGGAACAGTCCCTATTTTTAACACAAATATAAAGACCCCGAGATGAGGTCGGGAAATGCACCGATTATTGGTTACAGATCCTGCAAATACAAAGCCCAACGTCCCCTCAAAGAGAAAAGTATATTTCATACAGAACTTATTGGTGAGAACAAAAGGGATCTACACGGCAGGAGCTTGACATGGTTACTCCAATCCGACTGTGACCCAACCGCAAAGACCTCAATAGAAAATCCAAAACTATAGTCCCAAAAAAAAAAACCTTTTGGGCAAGGGAAATTCCCATAGAACAGAATGGAGAACACAGCGTCCCCCGTATGGGAAAATTTCCCTAGAACAGAATGGAGAACCCCAGCGCTCCCCTGTTTCTTTTGAACTCCCATAGAGGAGAATGGGGGGAAAAACACCGCTCCCCCGTACTGGGAAATCCCATAGAGAGAATGGGGGAAACCAGCGGGTCCCCTGTATGGGAAAATCCCATGAGAGAATGGAGAACACAGGGGCTCCCCTTTTTTATGGGGATCCCATAAAGGGAGAATGGAGGGAAAAGCCCCCCCCTGTACTGGGAAATCCCATAGAACAGAATGGGAAAAAACAGCGTTTTTGTACTGGGAACCCCCATAGAGGAGAAAAGGAGAAAAACCCCCGTCCCTTTACTTGGGAAAATCCCATAGAAAGAATGGAGAACCCCAGCGTCCCCTGTACGGGGAACTTCCATAGAACAGAATGGCGAAAAACAGCATTTCTCTGTACTGGGAACTCCCCTAGAAAAGAATGAAGAACACAGCGCTCCCCGTCCCGGGAAAACTACCATAGAGGGAATGGGAACCGCGCTCCCCTGTATGGAAAACTCCCATAGAGGAGAAGGAGAACCAGCGTTCCCCTGTATGGGAATCCCATAGAACAGAGTGGGAACACAGCGCTCCTTGTACTGGGAACTCCCTTGAGGAGAATGGAAAACCAGCGCTCCCCTTTTTTGGGGAATCCCTAAAAAAGAATGGAGAAACACAGCACTCCCGTAGGGAACTCCCTGAACAGAATGGAGAACACAGCGCTCCCCGTTTTGGGGAACCCCATAGAACGAAGGGGAGAAACAGCGCTCCCTGTAGGGAATCCATAGAACAAAATGGCGAACACAGCCTACCCTGTACGGGAAACTCCCATAGACAGAATGGAGACACGCGCTCCCTGTCGGGAACTCCCATAGAACAGAATGGAAAAAAACACAGCGTCCCTGTAGGGGAACTCCCATAGCAGGGGGGAGTACTTAGCAGTGTTGAAACCCCCATGAGAAATGTGAATTATTTGAGCAGTGGCCGCCCAGTAATTTCCTTTCATGGATCTGATTGACGCTTTTCTATTGTAAGAATGACAGGTATTTCCGTCCGTTTCTGCTTCTTCCTCCTCTTGTTTCTTCTCCTCCTTTTATCCCTGATTCCACTTCTATCGCTGCAGAGGGATCTGATAGATAATATTGGGTGGAGAGCGATATCAGTGTCTATAGGCAGCAGATCACAGGGGCCCCGAGCTCACCCACTGCCCCGCCCCTCTGATCTCATACATTGTTTAGGGTTTCTTTGTTGGTGATCATTGTGGGGGCAGGGCCCCCTTGTGGCCAAATCTGGAACTGTTAGAGTGGAAATGCCCCCAACAATAGGAGAAAAACCCTCGAAGTCTGAAAGGGGGCGAGATCCAATTGGGCCCGAAAGCCTCGGCTCGAATGGGATCCGGTCAGGGGTTTTGCAAAAACTTCATTCTGTTCTATGGGGGTTCCCAGAAGGGGAGCGCTGTGTTCCCATTTGTTCTTGGAGTTCCCAGTACAGGGGGCACTGTGTTCTCCATTCTCCTCTTGGGATTCCCGAAAGGGGGCTTGTTCTCCTTTGTTTATGGGGTTTCCCCGTACAGGGGGCGCTGTGTTCCTCCTTTGTTCTTGGGGTTCCCAGTATAGGGGGTGCTGTGTTCTCCATTTTCCTCTTGGGGGGTTCCCCGTAAGGGGAGCGCTGTGTTTCCATTTGTTCTATGGGATTTTCCGTCGGGGAGGCTGTGTTCTCCCTTCTCCTCTTGGGGTTCCCGTACGGGGAGTGCTGTGTTCTCCCTTCTCCTCTATGGGAGTTACCAGTAAGGGGGGGGGTGTTCTCCATTCTGTTCATGGGAGTTCCCGTACGGGGGCGCTGGTTCTCCATTTCCTCTATGGGAGTTTTCCCGTACGGGGAGTGCTGGTTCTCCCTTTCCCCTTTTGGGGTTCCCCGACAGGGGAATGCCCTGTTCTCTCTATTTCGTTATGGGAGTTCCCCCGTTCAGGGGGCGCTGTGTTTTCCCTTTTCCTCTATGGGAGTTCCCAGTAAGGGAGCGCTGTGTTTCTCCCTTCTGTTCTAGGGGTTCCCGTACAGGGGGGCGTGGTTCTCCTTCTGTTCTATGGGAGTTTCCCCGTACAGGGGAGCGCGTGTTTCTCCTTCTCCTCTATGGGGGTTCCAGTCAGGGGAGCGCTGTGTTTTCCCTTCTGTTCTATGGGAGTTCCGCAGGGGAATGGTTTCCTCTATTCTCGTCTATGGGGGGTTCCCCGTACGTGGAGCGTGTGTTTTCCCTTTCCCCTTTTGGGAGTTTCCCCGTACAGGGGAGTGCTGTGTTTTTCCTTCTCCTCTTGGGGGGTTCCCGTCAGGGAGCGCTGTGTTTTTTTCCTCTTGGCGTTCCAGTAAGGGGGGTGCTGTGTTCGGCCGTCTCAGAATTCAATAGAAAAAGAATGGAGATCGTGGCATGTGGACTGGGTCTCAATTTTGGCCCTTTTCTTTAGGGGCCCCCAAAATTCCCATTTATCCGCAATTAAAGTCTATGATGGGAACAACCCTTTTAGAGAAACCGACATGAGAAAGGAAGAGCTTTGTTTAAACCCTATTTCCAGAAAAAAAATTTTTTTTTTTTGTCCCTTTTTGTTGTCAGTGAACCAATTC
>JAODAL010060200.1:0-21021 GCA_025379985.1 Phyllomedusa bahiana | reverse complement strand
GATCCCTTCTTCAGCGGGCAGTCAAACCCGGGTACTCTTTAGATTTTTTCGGACACCGGGTTTCATGACTGTGCCGGCAAGGGAGTCCTCCAGCCTCCCTATCTAAGGGGGGGCCACAGTTTTCCCCCGTTATCGCATACCACCTTCCGGCACAAGGTTCTTGTCACCAAAGCCAGCGCTGGCCCCTCGTTGGGGGAGACCCGCCACAGCCCTACCTGTGGGGGGTACGGTCCTCCAAGAAAATTTAAAATTTAAAAACGGCTTGGTTTCTCTGAGCACGGACCACCAAGGACCGGGGGGAAAGAGCCCTGCACCACCCTGCGTTTTGAAGAGGTGCGCCGAGCCTGGAGCCACCGTCCCCCCCCAAAATCCACCAGTCACCCAGTAGCTGTCACAGAATATAGCCCCTTTGGGCCCCGTGTTTACAGTCAATGTGCCCGGTGGTCAGATGGACTTTTCCGGGCCACAATGAACAATGCGCTTGAAATTTAAGATGACACGGGGCTGGCCAGGGCGGGGGACGGCTTTTTGGCAAAGAAAGCCTGCCGAAAACGGGTATTGGGGCGGCGGGGCCATGACGGGGGAACCCAACTTGCCACCAGAGGGAAAAGGGCAACATTTCCAAGGGCCAAGCCAATGAAAGGAAAAACACTGGGTAAAAGTGACATGGGAAGGATTTGGGGAACCGGGTGAAGTAAACTTAATTGTAGCAGCCTTTTCCAGGCAGCAGCAGCCAAAGAAAAATGGGATCATGGGGTGCTTAAAAGGGGGAAAGATGCACAGGAACATTATTCTCCCATTATACAAGTCACTGGTTTAGACCACACAGGAAATATGTGTACATTTTTTGGGCACCAGTGCACAGGAAAGACATTGTAAGCTGAACAGGGTATAAAGGGCGGCAACAAAAATATAAAAGGACTGGTAAAACTACATCACAGAAAATTGGCAAGATTAGGTTTTTTTTAGTTTGGAAAAAGGGGCTTCTGGGGGAACAAAAAAATATTTTTAAATACATAAAGGTCTTTAAAAGATTTCTCCCAAAATTTTTTAAAAACCCAGGACTGATCCAAAAAAAGGGGGCATCCCACGTCTTGGGGAACGAAATTTTTCTACATAAACAAAAAAGGGGATTCTTTATTTAAAGAGCAGTGAGACTATGGAATTCTCTCCAGAGGACTGTAAATTAAATTAAATAACCGAGTTAAAAAAGGGTTTGGATGCATTTTGGAGCAAATAATATGACAAGTTATATGACGGGATTCAGAGAGGGGTCTTTGATCCGGGATTTTTCTGATTCCCAAATTTTAGTCAGAAGGGAATTTTCCCTAAAATGGGACATTTGGTTTTTCTCCCTAATTGGGGTTTTTCCCTTCCTCTGGATCAACACCTTAGCAAAACGGGCTGAACTAGAGGGACGCTTGTCTTTTTTAGCCTTACAAACTATGAAACTAGAAAAGCCGGCAATCCCGACATTCGGGCTTTGGTTTTGGGGAGGGTTTGGGTTAAAGTGTTTTTTCGCCCCAAACCGGGAAGATAAAGGGGGGCTTTTAAACTGCCCAATGTACGGCTGCAATCGTAAAAACGGTGGAAGGGAAAAGGGGGGTATTGGGGTCTCGGTGTTCTGGGGCACTTGGCGACGGTGGAGCTGAAGGGGAGGCTGATCCCTTCAGCCTAGAGACATGGCACGGGGGAACGTTTTGGGGGTGGCGGGGGAGGGGGGAGGGAGACAGGGGGTGTGACAGGTTTGGAGGCCCGGGCCGTCGGGCCTTTTTTTGGCCAAGTGTCCCTCCATTTCAACTCATCATTCCTGCAGTGACTAACATTTGGTGGGGTTAACCACTTGGGGGTTCTTGCCCTACTTATGCTTTACAGCAAAGGGGGCATATGAAATCGCTGGGTGAAAAAGGGGCTTCTCAAGAAGGCCCGGCTTAAAGGGGTCCGGGCCTTTTTTGAGGGCGATAACGAGGGGGGTTTGCGCTGACCGGGGCTGGGAAAAATCATATCAGGGGCTTCTGCGACCGCCCCCCTCCCTTTTTGTGGGGGGACCCTTTTGACACTACCCCCGTTTTCCCTCCTCTCCCTAATAACCTCCAAGCAAATTTCGGGAAAAAACCCAGGGGGGGATCCGCAATGCCCACAAATCATCATCACAAACAGGTGACTTGGCATCCTGATTTTCGCACCCAAAAGCGCGGCTACAAGCAAAGGCCTGCAAGGGGCGTTCCGACCGCCCGGTTTTTTTTGCCGTTGACCGCTTCCTTCCCTCCTCATGGCATCAGTAACTGGGCGCAGACAGACTAAACATCCTCTTGATTTTTAACATCCCTTTCTGACCCCAACCTCTTTTGCATAAAAGAGGCCTTCAACAATGGATTACCCAAAGGGGGTGGGTACACGACGCATTTGGGCTTTTTTCATTTTGAAGGGATGCGATATGCTGATGACACTTTGGGGCCGTGACTGGAGGAGAGAGATAAACTGCGGGATGCAGTTGCATTAACCACTGAAGAAAATTTGGCGACCTTTTTCGTTACTGAATTCACAGGGCCCGCCCCACGTGACGCCTGCCCCTGCAACTGACGATCCCGGCATCGGGGTTGTCGCCACACGGAAGGACACCTTCTCTCGTACCTCCCCTCCATGTGCTACCCCCCTCTTTGCTCCTTACCACCTGCATTTCGCTCCAGGGCAAAATATAAAAATTTAAAAGGGAGGGAATATTTTTGGAAAGTCTCTTTTTAAAAAAACGGCAAATCACAGCTATTCTAAAACCCCTCTAACCAAAAAAAAATTGCTGGATTCAAATTTTTAAATGCAAGGTGTCTCTATAACAAATCTGGACTGGGGGAAAAGTCAAAAAACACGTACTTTATTTTTTTCGTATAATACACGTATTTTTTTGCACCTTTCAATTCACCTGTGGTGACTATAAAATTTGGGTTTTTAGATTTACGTCAAGCTGCGCAAGAACAAACGTAGTCGCCAAAATCAAAAAACACTATCTGAAAAATTTTTTGGGTAATAAAATTTATTTTTTGCACCTTTCAATTCACCTGTTGTGACATAAAAGCTGTTTTTAGTTTACGGCAAGCTGCGCAATAACAAAGCGTAGTGCGCCAAAGTCAAAAAACACGTAAACTGTTATTTTTCGTATAATACACGCATTTTTTGCACCTTTTTAATTCACCTTTTGGGGAATTAAATTGCTGTTTTAAGTTTACGGGAAGCTTCGTAATGAAAAAAGCTGTAGTGCCCAAAGTCAAAAACACATATCGAAATGTATTCGGATAATAAAATTATTTTTTGCACCTTCAAATTTACCCCTGGGGACTAAAAAATTCTGTTTTCAATTTACGGGAACTGCGTCAAGAACAAAGCTGTAGTCGCCAAAGCAATAAACCGTAGAAATGTAGCGGATAAAAAATGTATTTTTTTGCACTTTCAATTCACCTGTGGGGACTATAAAAATTGCTGTTTTCAATTTACGTCAAGCTCTCAAAAACAAAGCTGTAGGGGCCCCCAAAACAAAAAAACACGTATCGTTATTTTCGTATAAAACACGGTATTTTTTTTCACCTTTTAAATTTACCTGTGGGGACTATAAAATTGCTGTTTTTTAAAATTTTTGTGCAAGCGCGTCAATGAACAAAGCTTTAGGGCCCCAAAACAAAAAACCTACTGTTAAGTTTTCTAAATACTAGTATTTTTTGCACATTTCAATTAAACCTGTGGTGACTAAAAATTGCTGTTTTAAGATTTACGTGCAAGCGCGCAATGAACAAAGCTGGTGCGCCAAAATCAAAAAACACTATCTGTTTTTTTCGATAATAACGGATTTTTTTTCACCTTTTTATTTACCGTGGGGGACTATAAAATTTTCTTTTTCAATTTACTGCAAAACGGTCAATGAACAAAGCGATGCCCAAAGTCAAAAAACATGTATCTGTTATTTTTTTTGATAAAAACCGGATTTTTTCACCTTTTAATTCATTGGGTGACTATAAAATTGCTGTTTTTTGATTTACTGCAAGCTGCGTCAATGAACAAAGCGATGCGCCAAAGCAAAAAAAAAATACTGCAATGTATTCGGATAATAAAATGTATTTTTTTGACCCTTTTAATTCACCTCTGGGGACTATAAATTGCTTTTTCAGATTTACGGCAAGCGCGTCATGAAAAAAGCGTAGTGGCCCAAAATAAAAAAACCCTATCTTTTGTTTTCGAAAAATCAGTATTTTTTTGCCCCTTTTAAAACACCTGTGGGGATATAAAAATTTCTGTTTTTCAGATTTTAATGCAAGGTAAAATAGAACAAAGGGGAATGGGAAAATTTAAAATGAACACCTATCTGAAATGTATACTGATAAAAAAGTGGAGTTTTGCACCTAAGCCAGAGACCTCAGTTACTAAAAAAATGAAAGTGTTCCATATAAGTTCGCTGCCCAAATCCAGGAAATATTTCAATACAAACTGTTATAATAAATATTGCAGTGCAATGTCTACACTAAGCTTGGTGAACTTTTTCCATGTTCTTTAAAGAGCTTCTGGTTTGCCGGCCCCCCCCCCCCCCCCCCCCGTGACTTTACAGCTAGATGTTTTTTTTAAAATTCTCTACCCAAATACCTAAAACCTTCCAATCTCTAATCTAACTAAATTGTAAAGGTCAAGCTAAAGTAGAGGTTTTTTCTGTGCAGAAAATGAATAATTTCGCTGAGCCGTTTTCCACAGGGAAGCGCCTCCACTCCTATGAACGCTGAAGACACTGAGGCGAAAAGAAACGCTGTTTTTAGTAAAACAAAATCAGTGTTTTTCCAGCCAACGCAACCCTACACAACCCATCAGACGTCCCAACCCCCCATCTCACCCTGCCTATTCTGTAATCTGATTTTTCTGGCCGCCAAAATTACAGGAAGCGCCGAAAATGGCGCTCTAATAGATGATCACAGATTTTAGCCTTAATTATGCATGATCAAAAAATTTTGTCCCATAAAAACCTTGCCAATTTCAACTTGTCGATAAAAAATCGCTCAACATACTGTCAGCCACTGCCTAAAATCTTAACGCTTTTGGGTCATCTGTGTCCCGCAAAGTCCACATCTCCGATATATGACAGTAAGCACGTCAAGGGCCCATACATCTCTGTTTTAACTCCCGGGTGATTTGGGGGATTCTCTGGGGAGACTGTGGCTCTCACTCGGGGACGCACTCTTTAAAAAAAGATGGGGCGTTTTCCGATACCCAACTCCAAGGGGAGCATCACTTTCCAAGAGAAAAACCCGGCCTGTTGAAATTAATTGTTTGGAACGGTTAAACACAGGTCAAGACTTGGGATGGCTTGGGCAATGAGACCGACAGGCTGGTGACACGAAACCCGGGCCAGCAAGGTGGTGTGTGACAACGGGGAAAATCTCCTTGCCTCCTTAAAAACGGGAGCCTGGGGCACACCTTTCCTAGCACAAATCATGAACCCATCGACCAAAATTCAAAGCCCACCAGGGTTGACTGCCTGCGAAGGGAAAGGGTCAGGTCGACTCCACTTCTGGCATTCACACCCTGCTCCCTTCCCTGCTGGCTGCGTTACAGCGTCAACTTGGCCTCCCCGTCAACCGTCTCATTGACATGGCAACACACTGGAATTCCACCCTCCACATGCTCTAGCGATTGTGGCAGCAGCGTTATGTCATGACGCAGTATGAAGTGGCGCATGACATGACCTCGGATTTTACCACGAAGTGGAGGCAGGTGAAAAACCTTTTCACCCTTGTTGATATAAGTTCGGAACAAGTGTTGGACACTTTGAAACAGCAGGGCCCCCAGGACAGGGGAGAGGGGCACAAAACGGACACAGAACCTTTCTCCCCGGGTCAAGATGCCCCCCGTTCACAAAATTAAAAGATCTTTGTTTGCGGTGTTCGGGGCCAGGGTGGGTAAGGGGCCCCCTCACTCTCCCGGGTCCATCACTGAGGCAAGTCAGGGCTTGTTGGGAAACTGATAGAGGAAGCAAGAGGAGGGGATGAGGCATGGCTGGACCCGACGGTACCGATTCCCGCCTTGGGAAAAGGTTGCAGGGATTAAAAACGGAGGTGGAAGAGAGATTGTTTTGAGTCCTCAACCCCCGAGCTTGGGAAATCATGGGTTTATTTCTCACATGGTGCTTGGATCCCATTTATCCCAAAAACCCCCATTAAGGCCATCAAAATGAACTCTATTTACTGGGTAGCCACCTTCCTTGATCCCCTTTACAAGGCAAAAGTCTGCGCTTTCCTTCCACCATCCCAAATTGACAGTAGAATGCAGGAATTTGAGACCATTCTCATTGACCAACTGGAGACAGCTGTTGCATTTGCTTCACGTTCTAATATCACGGTGGAACAATGTCAGCAAGTTGACAGCAGTAGAGTGCCAAGTAGCTGTAGCAGCAGCAGCAGCAGCAGCAGCAGGCATTATGGCAGAAGTGTAATGGGTAACCTTTGGCAATCCTTATTTATCACCTCACCAATGCCTGTAATGCAGGGCACAAATCAGATACACAGAGACCGCCTTAAGATCATAGTCCATGACCACCTGCGGCTCAACACCGATGTTTTTGGACATGTTCTGGACCCAATTGACTTCTGGGTGTCCAAAATGGATGAATGGCCCGAGTTTGCTCTCCATGCCATAGAGGTGTTATCCTGCCCAGCAGCCAGCGTCATCTCTGAGAGGACCTTTAGCACAGCTAGAGGGGTGATAACAGACAAACATATCCAGCTGTCCATAGAGAATGTGGATCGTTTGACTTTTATCAAGATGAATCAGGCGTGGATCTCTGATGATGTCGTGGGTCCAGCTGCCGAGGTCACCGATTAGTAGCCAGTCTACTTCACATTCCTCTTCCCAAAGACATGGTCCTCTTGAATTTTTTTTTTTAATGCTCATTTCTTAATGCAAATTGTATTTAGAGTGTCCAAAAGGTCATTTGTCTGGTTTGGCGGTTAGGAGACTGTAAAAGACAACAATTCTACACGTTTTCTTGAAAAAGCCTTATTCCAATTACTCATTTCTTCATGAAAATTTTAAGCACTGTCAATGGTTTTGGGGTCCATGTGCTGTAAGCAAACAGCTATAATCCAGATTCTATTGTAAAAATGTTGTTTCTAACAGCCATTTCTTCTTTACAATTTTTACAAGTGTCCGAGAGATCATTTGTCAAAATTTTTGGGTCCGTGTGCTGTAAACAAACAGCTATAATCCAGGTCCAATTGTAAAAATGTGGTTTCTAACTGGCATTTCTTCTTCACAATTTTGAACATTGTCCGAGAGATCATTTTTCTATTTTTTAGGGTCCTGGTGCTGTCAAAAACAGCTATAATCCAGGGCCTTTGGTAAAAAAATGTGGTTTTGAACTGGCATTTCTTCGTCACAATTTTCAACAGTGGTCGAAAGGTCATTTTTCAATTTTTTGTGGTCTGTGTGCTGTAAACAAACAGCTATAATCCAGGTCCTATTGTAAAAAAGGTTGTTTCTAACAGCCATTTCTTCTTTACAATTTTTACAAGTGTCCAAGAGGTCATTTGTCAAATGAAAAAGGTCATGACTGTCTTCTGAGGAAGATCGAGGTCTTAGCTCATACTTCCAGCATTGGCACTCTGCTTCGGCTCGACTGTCAGCGTTGCTGCGTCATAAGGGCATTTTTGCTGTGTTAATAGATGACTGACGGCAGACCGGGCGCTCAACGCACCCACTCTAAGTCTGGCCCTGCAAGCTGAACCTCCGTGTTAATAGATGAATGACGACAGCCGTGGCTCTCACTGCACCCACTCTAAGTCTGGCCCTGCCAGCTGAACCTCCATGTTAAAAGTTGACTGACGGCAGCCCTGGCGCTCAACGCACCCAAACTAAGTCCAGCCCTGCCACCTGAACCTCCGTGTTAATAGATGACTGATGGCAGCCCTGGCTCTCACCGCACCCAATTTAAGTCCGGCGCTGCCAGCTGAACCTCCGTGTTAATAAATGACTGATGGCAGCCCTGGCTCTCATCACTCCCACTCAAAGTCCGGCCCTGCCAGCTGAACCTCCGTGTTGATAGATGACTAACGGGAGCCCTGGCTCTCACCGCAAACACTCTAAGTCCGGCCCTGCCAGCTGAACCTCCGTAATCCACGTTCACAGCCTCACCCTCCTTGATGAGCAATTTCCTTCACCCCACTTGACAGTAGAATGCAGGAATTTGAGACAGGCCTCTTTGACCAACTGAGGACATCTGTTGCATCTTCTTCAACTTCTAACATCACGGTGGAACAACATCATCAACGTGACAGCAGTAGAATGACAAGTAGCTGTAGCAGCAGCAGAAATGGATAAATCTTTTTTAAAATAGTCAATTTCTTATTGTGAATTTATATGCTGAGGGTCCCTAAGGGCATCTGTGTGGGTTTTGGGGTCATGCTGCAGGAAAGAACAGGGAAAAATCAATGTCCGTTTCACTAAAATATGGTTCAAAAACTTCATCTTCCAGCACTTTTTAATCTGGGGTCATGGGGTTTTGTGGCATGCTGGTGAAAGGGCAAGGAAAAATCAATTCCGTTCACAAAATAGTGGTTCAAATACCACTTTCTTCCAACTTTTATTCTGATATCCCTAAGCATCTGTCGGCTTTTTGGGGTTTTGCCCCGCGGGAAAGACAAGGATAGGGGAATGTCCATTTCAAAAAAAAATTGGGTTAAATACTTTTTTTTCCGGCACTTTTATTTGAGGGGTTCAAAGGGGGTTTGTGGGTTTTTGGGGGGCGCGGTAAAGGACAGAGAAGCAATACCATTCCAAAAATGTTCAAATACTTTTTTTCTTCCAGCACTTTTTTTTTCGCGGGGGATGCGGGTTTTGGGGGTCATTCGAGGAAAGAAGGGAAAATCAAAGTTCCCCTTTACTAAAATAGTGCTTCAAATCTTTTATCTTCCGCACTTTTAACCCGTGGGTCATGCGGGTTTTGGGGGCACCGGGAAAAAAAAGGGATATCAATGTCATTCATAAAAGGGGTTCAAAAAATTCTTTTTCCGGAACTTTTTTTTATGGGGGCCCCAAGGGCTCTGTGATTTTAATTTTGGGGGCATGCGCGTAAAGGATAGGGATATCAATGTCCATTCACTAAAAAAGGGTTTAAAAAAACTTATTCTTCCGGGCCCCTTTTTATTTTGAGGGCCATAAGGGCATATGTGCGGCTTTTGGGTCATGCCCCGTAAAAAAACCAATGTAAAGTCTTTTTTGAAAAAAAAGCTTATTTCCCTGCTTCGGGGCCCTCAAAATGAACAAGGTTAATGGGGTTTTCCCCCCTCCTTGACCAGTTTCCAATAAAATCGCAAAATTTTTTTCAAACCCCCCTTCATTTACTTAGAAAACAGGAATTTGAGAAGGCCTCGTTTACCAATGGGGATTCGTTGTGTCTTCTTCACAATCCAAGCACGGTGGAACAAAGCATAAAGTGCCAGCAGTAGAATGACAAGTGGGGTATTTGCGCACGCATTTGGAAAAAAGTTTTTTTAAAAAAAGTCAATTTCTATTTCAAAAAATTTTATTTTGGGGCCTAAAGGGGATTTTTTGGGTTTTGGGGTCAGGCACTTTAAAATGGATTTCCCCGGGGTGAAAATAGGGCGATTCCGGGGAGAGGCCCGAATCAAAAAGGACCCCTTGATATGTAAAAATAAAGTAGTAATGGTGGCACCCATTTGATTTTGCTCATGTGGCAAAACGGAAAAAAGTTACTGGGCAGCCCTGGCTTTCATCGCCCCATTAAAATAGGGCCCTCCAGTGAACCTCCGTTTCCCCCCTTTGGGGGTTCTTGCTGCCACCACATTTATGACAAGTTCTGGTCTCTGGTGCAAAAAGTGATAGGGGTCTCCAGCCAGTTACCATGTGCCATTTCCAATAACGGTGTCTTGTTTTGTCTCAAAGGGGCCCCGTAGCAGCTGCTACCACTGTGCCTGCTATGGCTATGCCGTCCTCATGTTTTCGGTTAGCCATTGAACGGAATGGATTATTTTAGCCTGTGAATTTTTTTCTTTGACTCTTGTAGCCTAATTGTCTTGACTAAGATGTACCATGTATCCAATTAATGTTGTGGATGTTAATTCCAGCTGCACCTCACCTGTTTGGGTGTAAAAATAAACCTGGTGTTCCTCTCCCATAGACTTTAATGGGAATCGGAGATTAATCACAATCGAAGATCGAACATTGGGAGATGATTCCACAAAATCTTTAATCGATTCGAAGCAGATTATTGGCCAAATTGCTCATCACTATTTGTAATAACACATTATCCTCTATTGTGTTGATTACTTTACAGAGCTTAGTATCATCTGAAAAGATCGATATTCTACTGTGCAATCCATGTGTAAGACATTAATGAAAATATTAAAAAGGATAGGGCGCAATACTGACCCCCGTGGTAACCCACTAGTAACAGGGATCCAGTCTGAGTATGTTCCGTTAATTACCACCATTTCTTTTCTATCACTGAGCCAGTTGCTGACCCACTTGCACACATTTTCCTCCAGTCCATGCATTCTCATTTTACTCACCAACCTTTTATGTGGTACAGTATCAAATGCTTTAAAGAAATCTAGATATATGACATCCAATGCCTCACCGCGTTCCAGTATAGAACTAACTTCTTCATAGAAGCTGATGAGGTTAGTTTGACAAGACCAATCTTTCATAAACCCATGCTGGAACGGCGTTATAAATTTATTTTCAGTGAGATAGTTTAGGATAGCATCTCTTAGAAACCCTTCATATATTTTACCCAGAGCTTAAACCTACCGGCCTATAGTTTCCAGGATCACATTTTGACCCCTTTTTGAATATTGGCACCACATTTGCTATGCGTCAATCCTTTGGGATGTACCCCGCTATTAAACAGTCCATAAATATTAAGAATAGGGGCCTATATATGACATTACTGAACTCCCTTAGCACACATGGGTGTATGTCATCAGGACCTGGAGATTTGTCTATTTTAATCTTCTTAAGACGGAATTGCTCTTCTTCCTGGGTTAGACAAGAAATATTTAAGTTGGAGTTTACCTCATCTCTCTGCTCATCAACAGAAAGGTCATCCTCCTCGGTAAGTACTGTGGAGAAAACATTGTTTAATAGGCTTGTTTTTTTCTCATCGCCCTCTACAGTCTCTCCCTCAATACTTTTCAAAGGGCTAACATTTTCTGTTTTAATCTTTTTACTATTTATATAATTAAAAAATATTTTGGGGTAACTTTTACTTTCTATGGCAATATGTCTTTCTGTCTCCAACTTTGCTGCCTTTATGATTATTTTACATATTTTATTTTTTTCCTTATAGCTTTTTAGTGCCTCTTCACTGCCCTCCTGTTTTAGTATTTGAAAAGCATTCTTTTTGTTATTTAGTGCCTCCTTTACATCTCTGTTGATCCATTGGGTTTTTCCTGTTTCTAATTATTTTATTACCATAAGGAATGTATCTCTCACAGTGGGCGCCTAAGATGTTTTTAAAAATATCCCATTTATTATTTGTTCTGCTATTTTTAAACACCTTGTCCCAGTCAATACGGTTTAGAGCCTCCATAAGCAGAATAAAATTAGCCATTCTAAAATTCAGTGTTTTTGTGTCTCCTTGACAAAAAACTCTATTGAAGGTTAAAGGTAAATGTATTATGTTATGGTCACTATTTCCTAGGTGCCCCTTAACCTGAACTTTTCTAACTGTCAGGTCTATTAGTCAATATTAAGTCTAGAAGGTCCTTTACTCTAGTCAGTTTCTGCACTGGAAGAGCCACTTGGAACGGTCAGGTAAAAGCAGTGAGGTGGGATAAGGTGGAACCCCTCAGGAGTTGCGTGTGTGTATGCTGAAGCTGCTGGATGCTGGGACATGGACGAACTGGATGTTCTGCAACAGTCGCTGAAAGACAAGAGTAAAAGCCTCGTTTTTCCCAATCCGTGTTGTGTCTGTCAAGTTATTTTAATTCCCGGAACTAAAAAATTCCCCCCCCCGAACAAAAAAGAATAGAGAAAAAGTGAAATTAGGAGGGGGTTTTTCATCCTAAACATGGGTTCAATTGGAGGATTGATTTCTCCCCAAAAGAGATTTAAATTAAAGGGGATCAACTTCCCCGCCATACAAGTTTTAAGTATAACTCCCTTCCCGGAAATTTTTGAATCCAAAAATTTATATAAAAATTAATTTGCCCAAATTTAAGAACTAAGTATTACCAATGAAAAAGTTGCAAAAGGGACAAGTAATGATGATTTAAATGGGTACCCCTAGGGATAAAGGTTGTAAAATAAAATAAATTCTATTTGAGAAAACCAAAAATTAGAATCAGATGGGCACATAAATTGAAAGGCCTAAAAAAAATAGACTTTAAAGAAGAAAATATGGGGTCAATTTTTCATTCCCCAATTGAGGAATTTCCGATTCTTTTTATAGGGGCTTTTTTTCCCAATAAATAAAGGGTTTTTGGTGATAAAGTTTGGAAAAAGAATTGCGGGATGATGGGAAGTCACTAATTATAAAGAATTGGATCAAGTGGGGAAATTTGAATTTTAAAAGGGGAGACGAATTCTTTTGTATCCCAAAGAAGTTAAGGTTGCTCCTTTGATTCCCGACTTTTTAAATTATCAGACCAAAAGGTAATTGATAATACCAAATCAATTTGGGTATGATGGAAAAAAGGAAGGGAAGAGTGCTTTTTTTACCTTTAAATAATCCCTTTTTTCTCTTCAACTAGTTTGGGAAGTCCCAATAGGTTTTTTAAAAGGCCTTTTTTGAATTTTTTTTTAAAGGAATTTAATAAAGATGTTTGTGGGTGGGTTTTAAATTTTGGGTAATAAGATATAAAAGGGAAAATGTAGAAGAGGATATTTAGGAATTTTTTGGAAAATTGGGTTAATGTGGGGTGATTTTGAAACAATTTTTAAAAAAGGTATCTTGCATTTTAAAATTTAAAGGTTATCTTTACAGGAGACCAATTGTTGGTTACTTTAAAAAGTTAAGAAGGGCTGTAAAACTAAATTGAGGGGGAAGGAGGCACCAAAGACGGGTTTAAGTTAGGTCAAAGGGGATGGGTTAACCAGAATGAGACAATGAGGCAAGGTTGAATAAAGGGCCCCTGTGAATGGCTCAAAAAAATACCACGATTTGAAAAATTTATGTATTCCTTCCATTTATTGCTGAGGAACAAGAGGTCTTGTTTGACTCGGGGCTTTTTCCCACACCAAATAAAGGTAGAGAAAAGCTTTTGGAATTTAAGATTCATTGCGGTAGGTATAAGATAGGGAATTGCTCTGCAGATAATATATGTATTTCGGTAGCAATGACATTTTAAACGCGTGAATTCTTGCTATCCAAGTTTAGGTTAAGGGGTTTTGCTAACCTTTGATTTCGACTTTCTAAATCAGACAAAAGGGAATTTTTAATTCAAATAAATTTTGTATGGGAAGGGAAGAAGTGACTTTAATCCCAAAATAATCGACTTCATCTTCAGCTAGCTTGAAGTCAAAGGTTTTTAAAATGCATTTTGAGATTTAGGATTATTTATAGGAATAATAGATGACTTTGGGGTGTTTTAGTTTGTAAAAGATATCATAAAATGTAGAGGATTTTTTAGGATTTTAGGAATTGAGGATTGTGGATTTGAAACAATTTAACATAATGTCATCTGCATATAGACTATTTTATGGTTAGTCGGGTTTAAAACTAGGAGACCAGATATACGTGGTTACTTTAATATGTTCGGGCCAGGGGCTCGACAACAAAACATAAATTAGCGGGGATAGAGGACATCTTTGACGGGTGCCTTTAGTTAGGTCAAAAGGGGAGGAGAGAAAGCCAGAGTTGAGAACAGATGCTGAAGGTTTTGTATAAAGGGCTGTGTTTGCATCAAAAATATAACCAGTAAACCCAAATTTGATAAAGAAGACTTGTTTAATGTATTGCCAGTTGACTTTTATCGAAACTTTTTTCAGCGTCAAGTGACAAAAAAGCTAAAATCTGTGTCCGATGACCCTGCAATTTCAAACCAAGTCCAGCAATCGAGTGTTGCTTTCCTGGTTTGGCGCCCTTTGGGACAAATCCAGTTGTTCTTTATGTATAAGATTTGGGTAAAACAGTATTAAGGCGAGAAGCTAATTTTTTTTTGCATAAATCTTAATGTCTGTATTAAATAATGAGATTGGTCTATAGTTGCAGTGTTGTCAGTAGGTTTACCTTGGTTTCGGGATTGTTTGTAGGGGGCTAATAAGACTCCTTTGGGGGATCACGGGAGTGGCAAAGTTGTGTTTTTAAAAATAGGTGACATTTTCTGGATTTTGAGGAGAAAGTTGTTTTTGTCTCCAGAGGGGTTTCTGAGGGTTTTGGTACGAAGTTCTCAAGGATCATATCTAATGGTGCATGATCAGACCAGGTAATTGATCCGATGTCAGAGGAGAGAAGTTGTGTTAGTAAAATTTTATCAATTATGAAAAAGTTTATAAGGAGTGGCCCCGTTTAGGAGAGGAAAAAAAGGTGTAGTCTCTTTTCTTGGTATGCAAAATAACGCCAGATATCGTGATTCTTCCTCTAGTAAGAAAGAGTAAAAGATCAGTGTAGATTTTCCTCTTTGATCTAGAGCGGTCTAGTCATTATTTACCACTAATTGAAATCACCACATACAAAAAGTCCCGCCTTTTCTAACGTTTTTAGCTGTGGAGATGACTTTTCGGATAAAAAGGGAAATTTTTTTTTCATTAGGCGAGTATAGTGTAACAAGGTGTAAGGTTTGGAATTAATTTCACAAATCAATATAATGTATCGACCTTCTGGATCTATAATCTTTTGGTGTAAATTAAATGAGATTGAATTTCTAACTAAATTGCGACGCCCCGCTTTCTTTTTAGAGGCGTGTGTAATGGAAGATGAAGGGGAATTTTGCATTTTTCAATTTTATGTGCATCATGGGAAATAAATGTGTCTCCTGTAAACAAATAATATCATCTTTGGATTTGTTTTCATCTCTCCCCAGCAAAGAGCGCTTAATCGGGGAGTTTAACCTTTCCCCCATTGTAGGTCCAAAACTTTAACGACATAAAAATGAGATATAAAAAGTATGCAGACCGCAATACATTATCAAGGAAATGCCTGAAAACGCTCAAGAGATGCCACAAAATTTGGGGAAACAGTGAGAACAAAATCCACGATAACTATAGAAAGTTTTTAGAAAAAAACTTGAGAAATATTAAAACATAAAACCCTTTCAAGAGAAAATTTATTCCTTCAGGAGGAACACAAAGGAGCAAGTCCTGCTTGGAACCTGTTGAATAAGAAAACGCTGAAAAGCAACAAAGCAGAGCATCCTCTTTCCAGTCATATTCGATTAGGAATTAAGACGTAAAGGATACTGAAGAGGGTCAGTCTGCAGGTTTTGAACGAAGTCTGGAAAGTTTTTATTGGACCACAGAGGTGTTTATCATTTCTGGACGTGATGGTTTTTTTGGGGGCGGGCTGGATCACATGGAGCAAGCAGGTTCCAGCTTCTTAGAATAGTACAAACTTCTTCCCGGGGAGTTGCAGGTATATTGGGGTGCCTTTTCTAAAAGATTATAAGTTTGACCGAAAATCCCCATCTATAAAACAATCTCCTTGTCACGAAAAAACTTTGTTTTGAAGGGTTGGAACTGTTTCCGCCCCCATCATCGTAGCTGCCCACAGGTCAGGGAAAATTGATATAGCTTGAAAGCGCTCTGGTGGGGCCTCCCCGTTGCGGAGCGCACCAAGGAAGTCCCTTTATATTATAAAAGTGGATGCGTGCATTGGTCCCTTGGGACCTTGATGAGGTAAATTCCTCAGCTTGGGGATTTTGTGGATCCTGTCAATTATGAGATCTTGTTTAGTGCTGTGGGGAAAGGGGAATTCCATGAGGTCTGTTAGGTAAGCATTTAATTCATCAGGCATAAATGTTTCAGGAATACCTCGAATTCTCCGTTATTACGCTTTGATCTGTCTTCCAAGGTCCATGACTTTGTTGGAGAGACGTTTTAACCTCCTCCTCTAGAGCACTATTAGCATCTATTAACTGTTATGGGAGTTTGCAAATTCTGCCATTTTAGATTCAATTGGTTTTGTTCTTGTTGTAGAGAGTGAAAATCCTGTTTAAGTTCAGACATCATTTGCTTCAAGTCAGAGTGGAGTGAGGGTGCGGAAGGGGAAAAGAAGAGCTGCTGCAACGTATTTAGTTGTTTTGGGGTTGCGCTTCAAAAGGGTCTTGCTGTTTGATATCTACAGATTCCGCCCAGGAGGAACAGGACGCGAGGGTGATGGATATTGTAGACCTCTTTTAGTGTGGTGCTTCTTCGGGGAGATGAAGAAGTAAAAAATTCAGGAAGTTTGGCGGGTTTGTTTCTCGGGTTTTTCTTAATTTTGTGCCTCCCAAATGATTCCTTTCTTCGTAATAGCGATCTGTGAAAATGTTTCGCCAAATAGGTTGTGAAAAATCGGTAGAATGGTATATAAATGAAGTGCCGCAACCCTGTTGGATTGTTAGGGGTTAAATAAGATTAAAGATACAAACTCAGAGGGTGAACAGAATTTCAGCTTATTCCGTGGCTATGGAGGAAGTTTACAGTTGCTTTAAAGAGAGTCTCTAATGTGTTGCAGTGGTGGGTTTGCACTGAGGAATAGAGTTTGCACCCGGGATAGAAAAGGGAAATTAGCTTTTGTTGTGAGTCAGTTAATGTCACTGAGACAGTAAGGAGGGGAGCCCCGGTATAGATAAAAAGGGATGTCCAAACACAGTTCAAAGTATAGTGACAGGTTTTTGAAGTAAAAAAAGCAAAAATCCCTCTGAGGAGTGCGAATACTCCCTTTGTCCACTGAAAGCAGACAACTTCAGTAATCCAGGAAACCAGCTGACAGGATTCGTAAAATGTCTAATAAGCAGACAGTGTCTGAATTCAACCTCAGTTGATGGGAGACTTATTAAGAGGGTTGATAACTTCAGGAGGTGGATAATAGTAATGCTAGAGAGTCATAGAGTTATAGGTAAACCACTGTGGTTGTTGCAATACTAGTAACAGTAATAGGGTATAGCTGTGAGAGCTGGCACTTTTGTATATATACACAGTCTCCAGGAGTCTGACAAGACTGTCAGGTCTGTTTAGCACTGGGGCCTCTCTGCACTGCATTATGACTGTTGGAGGTGCACTCTGATGTTTTCAGGGGCCTGTATGTCAGCAGCAGTGGGATAGATTTAGCTGGTAATCAGATCTTGTATGCACCCCAAAATTATGTGCCAGCCTGTGCTTTTATCCCCTTGCAGATCAGATAAATCTCAGTTATTGCAGGCAGCAGAGTAAGAGGGTGAGATTGCCCATAGGGGTTAACAAAGACAATGACTGTCAGTAAAAGGTGGGGGACCCCGGATATGGGCAGACTCACCAAAGCCCTGGAGAAGGTATGTGCCACTGGGAAATGTTCCCCAAAGCAGAGTCCTTTATATCTGCTGTTGCTCCTTTTCTGCCTCATGAATGTTCAGTTGCAGCGAGGAGGAAGCTTGAGTAAGCTGCAGCAGGCCTCTGATGAAAACTCTGGTAATCTCTGGTGGATTTTGATTGTAGATGGCTCTTTTTGCTCTGTTCTTCTTCCTGAATCAGAGAGGGCAGACTGGTGTCCAAAAGACTGGATATGTGTGGCTTATTTGAGCAGATTTGGACTGGCTTCAGAGGAGCTCACAGGAGATGTGTCTAGCTACAGTGCCATCCAGGCCACGCCCCCTATTTGTCCAATTCTTTGGTATACTACCATGGCACTTCCTTCTCCAGGGCTTGATCTCCATTCAAACAAAATTGTTGTCTGATGCGATCTCTGCTCACCCTGTTTTCTATGTCACCTATATGTGACTCCAGTAAGTCAATGAAAGTTTTATAAAGTAAAAGTTTTATAAGGTGACTTCCATGCTTTCAGCAACATTATATTAATTGCTTCTTTGGGAGGTAACAGAAGCATGCTGGGTTAAAGGACAAGGATAATCAATGTCCAGATCACTAAAATAGTGGTTCAAATACCACTTTCCTCCAGCACTTTTTATTCTGAGTATCCATAAGGGCATCTGTGCGGCTTTTGGGGTTAGGCTGCGGTAAAGGACAGAGATAGTCAATATCCAGTTCACTAAAATAGTGGTTCAAATACTTGTTTCTTCCAGCACTTTTTATTCTGCGGGTGATGCGGGTTTTGGGGTCATGCTGCCAGAAAAGACAGGGATAATCAATGTCCAGTTCACTAAAATAGTGCTTCAAATACTTCTATCTTCCGGCACTTTTTAACCTGTGGGTCATGCGGGTTTTGGGGTCATGCTGCGGGAAAACAAGGGATAGTCAATGTCTAGTTCACTAAAATAGGGATTCAAATACTTCTTTATTCCGGAACTTTTTATTATGAGGGTCCATAAGGGCATCTGTGATTAATTTGGGGTCATGCTGCGGTAAAGGATAGGGATAGTCAATGTCCAGTTCACTAAAATAGTGGTTCAAACACTTCATTCTTCCGGCACTTTTTATTCTGAGGGTCCATAAGGTCATATGTGCGGCTTTTGGGGTCATGCTCCTGTAAAATAAACCAATAGTAAAGGTCTTATTGAAAAAAAGCTTATTTCCCATGCTTCAGGGCCATCAAAATGAACAATAGTTACTGGGCGTCCACCCTCCTTGATCCACGTTCCAAATCAAAAGTCAGCAATTTCCTTCAACCCACTTCATTTGACAGTAGAATACAGGAATTTGAGACAGGCCTCGTTGACCAACTGGAGACATCTGTTGTGTCTTCTTCACGTTCCAATGTCACGGTGGAACAACGTCATCAACGTGCCAGCAGTAGAATGACAAGTAGCTGTAGTAGCAGCAGCAGCATTGGAAAAATGTTTTTTAAAATAGTCAATTTCTTATTGCTAATTTTTATTCTGAGGGTCCATAAGGGCATTTTTGCTGGTTTTGGGGTCAGGCTACTTTAAAATGGATGCCAGGGGTGAAAATAGGGCAGTATTCCGGTGAGAGGCCCGAATCAAAAAGGAGCCCATTGATATGTTAAAAATAGGAAGTAGTAATGGGTGGGCACTCCATTTGATTTAGCTGCATGTAGGCAGGAAACGGTTAATAGATGACTGACGGCAGCCCTGGCTTTCATCGCACCCACTCTAACTAGGGCCCTGCCAGCTGAACCTCCGTGCTCCCAGTTGGGATGTTCTTGCTGCCACCACATATATGACAAGTTCTTGGTCCCTGGTGCAAAAAGTGATAGGGGTCTCCTGCCAGTTACCATGTGCCATTTCCAATACCGGTGTCTTGTTTTGTGTCAAAGGGGCCCCGTAGCAGCTGCTACCACTGTACCTGCTTTGGCTATGCCATCCTCATGTTTTCGGTTAGCCATTGAACGGAATGGATTATTTTAGCCTGTGAATTTTTTTCTTTGACTCTTGTAGCCTAATTGTCTTGACTAAGATGTACCATGTATCCAATTAATGTTGTAGATGTTAATTCCAGCTGCACCTCACCTGTTTGGGTGTAAAAATCAACCTGGTGTTCCTCTCCCATAGACTTTAATGGGAATCGGAGATTAATCACAATCGAAGATTGAACATTGGGAGATGATTCCACAAAATCTTTAATCGACTCGAAGCAGATTATTGGCCAAATTGCTCATCACTATTTGTAATAACACATTATCCTCTATTGTGTTGATTACTTTACAGAGCTTAGTATCATCTGCAAAGATCGATATTCTACTGTGCAATCGATGTGTAAGATCATTAATGAAAATATTAAAGAGGATAGGGCTCAATACTGACCCCTGTGGTACCCCACTAGTAACAGAGATCCAGTCTGAGTATGTTCCGTTAATTACCACCATTTGTTTTCTATCACTGAGCCAGTTGCTGACCCACTTGCACACATTTTCCTCCAGTCCAAGCATTCTCATTTTACTTACCAACCTTTTATGTGGCACAGTATCAAATGCTTTAGTGAAATCTAGATATATGACATCCAATGCCTCATCCCGATCCAGTCTAGAACTAACTTCTTCATAGAAGCTGATGAAGTTAGTTTGACAAGACCAATCCTTCATAAACCCATGCTGGAACGGCGTTATAAATTTATTTTCAGTGAGATAGTTTAGGATAGCATCTCTTAGAAACCCTTCATATATTTTACCCAGAGCTTAAACCTACCGGCCTATAGTTTCCAGGATCACTTTTTGACCCCTTTTTGAATATTGGCACCACATTTGCTATGCGTCAATCCTTTGGGATGTACCCCGCTATTAAACAGTCCATAAATATTAAGAATAGGGGCCTATCTATGACATTACTGAACTCCCTTAGCACACATGGGTGTATGTCATCAGGACCTGGAGATTTGTCTATTTTAATCTTCTTAAGACGGAATTGCTCTTCTTCCTGGGTTTGACAAGAAATATTTAAGTTGGAGTTTACCTCATCTCTCTGCTCATCAACAGAAAGGTCATCCTCCTCGGTAAGTACAGTGGAGAAAACATTGTTTAATAGGCTTGTTTTTTTCTCATCGCCCTCTACAGTCTCTCCCTCAATACTTTTCAAAGGGCTAACATTTTCTGTTTTAATCTTTTTACTATTTATATAATTAAAAAATATTTTGGGGTAACTTCTACTTTCTATGGCAATATGTCTTTCTGTCTCCAACTTTGCTGCCTTTATGATTATTTTACATATTTTATTTTTTTCCTTATAGCTTTTTAGTGCCTCTTCACTGCCCTCCTGTTTTAGTATTTGAAAAGCATTCTTTTTGTTATTTATTGCCTCCTTTACATCTCTGTTGATTCACAATGGGTTTTTCCTGTTTCTAATTATTTTATTACCATAAGGAATGTATCTCTCACAGTGGGCGCCTAAGATGTTTTTAAAAATATCCCATTTATTATTTGTTCTGCTATTTTAAACACCTTGTCCCAGTCAATCGGTTTAGAGCCTATAAGCAGAAATAAAAAATTTGCCATCTAAAATTCAGTGT
>JAODAL010060199.1:0-21021 GCA_025379985.1 Phyllomedusa bahiana | reverse complement strand
TGAGGAATAGGATGAGTTCAAGGGGTTCGGGCAGAGAGTCTAAGAAGGATAAGTTTCCGTTATGTTTTACTACTTGTTTCAGTAGACAGTTTACCGAAATCACTAACATCATACGTAAATTTTTACCTGTATTAACAGTAGATCCTATGCTCCGGGACATTCTTAAGGATGGATGTCAATATATTCCCAAAAAACCTAGAACTATTGGTAATATAGTCTCTCCCAGTATGATAGTAAACACTTCTAGTCGCAGAAGAGATACCTGGATTGATTTTAAGGGTTATTTTAAGCGTGGCACTAGCAGATGCGGACAGTGCAAATATATGATCAAAGCAGAGAGTTTTGAATCTTTTGCAACAGGTAAAAAATACAAAATTTACATTTTCATGAATTGTCACAGATCACACGTAGTTTATCTAGCTCGGTGCGATCTGTGCAAGGTGCAGTACATAGGTTGCACCACTAGATGTCTCAATGATAGGATCAGAGAACACACGTATGAAGTAACTCATTCTAGTCTCTGTAAGACTTCGGAAGTGTCCAAACATTTCAGAGACATTCACCAAGGTAATTTAGAACATTTAAGGGTAGTAGTTCTAGAACAGGTTAAAAAACCATTACGAGGAGGGGATTGGAGAAAAGCCCTTACTAATAGGGAGGCCTATTGGATCTTGATATTGGATACCGGATTTCCAAAAGGCCTAAATTACAAGACAGATCTTTTGTTTTTATATTGACAGGATTCCGTACTTATTTGTTATTCATCTTATGGCATATGTATATTTTATGGATTATTTCAGTTAATGTGAACAATGGTTTATTGAAAAAATGTTTACTGGCGTTAAATCAGCTCATGTTTATCTATAGTTTGTTTTGCATAGACTTGCATGACTTGCATATGGTTAAATTTCAGGTGCAATTAGTAATTAGTCTGGGGGCGGGTATATATTAGAAGTTAGTAATACCAGGAATATGTTACGATTAAGGGCCGAGGAGCAAGCCTGAAACGAGTAAACTTCAATGGTTTATTGGATGTTTTTAACGATGGTTTTATAGAAATCTAACGATAAAGAGTGAATTTTCGTTACATTTACAAAATCCCGTGTGCACGAGTGCTGGATTACTACGAAATTGTTTCTAGTTGTTACTTCATTTTCAGCCGGATTATCTCCGTTTGTATCGTGCTGGAAACAAGAAGGCAAGTGGACCCCTGGACCCCATTACCCGAGGTGTCTGGTGAGCTGTACTCTTACTTCTTTATTCGCAAGATGCCCCATATAGCCTCACAGTAGCCAGGGAGATGCCGCATATTGCTATCTAGATGCCCCATATAGCCCCCCAGTAGCCAGGTAGATGCTCCATACCACACAGTAGCCATACTGTTGCCCCATAGCGCCCCAGTAGCCATGTAGATGTCCCATAGCCCTCTGTAGCAAAGGAGATGCCCCACATAGCGCCCTGTAGCCAGGTAGATGCCCCATATACTCCCCTGTAGCCAGGTACATGCCCCATATAGCCCCCTGTAGCCAGGTAGATGCCTCATACAGTCCCCTGTAACCAGGTATATGCCCAATATAGCCCCCCCTGTAGCCTGGTAGATGCCCCATATAGCCCCACAAAAGCCAGGCAGATGCCACATAGCCACCCAAGTAGCCATGTAGATGCACCATATAACCCCCCAACTAGTCATGCAGATGCCCCATTTAGCCCCCAGTAGCCAGATGGATGCCCCATAGCCCCCCAGTAGCCATGTAGATGCCCCATAGCCCCCCCAGCCAGCCATGTAGATGCCCCATATAGCCCCCCTAATGATTATAAGAAAAAAAAAAAAAAACGTACTCACCTCCTGGTGGTCAGTGCAGCACAGCTCGGTCCTGGAGCTGGTATACGGTGTAAGTGGCGTGACGTCACGCCGCTTATGCCGTCACGCAGCTCCCAGGGATCTCCTCGGCGGCAGAGGCTGCCGACCGAGGAGACCCAGTGTCGCGTCACGTCAGGGGGCGTGATTAAAGCAAAGTGTCACGCCCCCCGTGACGCCGTATGTATGTACAGCGCTCAATGAGCACAGTACATACAAAGGGAGAAGGTAGGAGGGAAACGATCCCTCCTGCCTTCTCCCTGTACCAGCAGCTGCACTGAGCGTGCAGCTGCTGACTGACTCTGCGCGGCTGTGGTAAAACAGCCGTGTGGAGTCAGGAAGATTGCAGCGGGCCAGAAAACACAAGGCCGTGGGACGGATTTGACCCGCGGGCCTTTTGCTTGACACCTGTGTCATAGAGGTTTGAAGCTATAGGGCAAGACAAACTATGGCGTCATTTCTGGATATGTGTCTTTAACGTCTATAGACTTTGTCTAAGAGAATGAAAACTTCCATTGTATAAATGTTATATAACAACGGATGCGACTAACTGTAAATGTTCCCAAAACAAACAGAGGATGATGCAGCAGAACAAAACCCAACTATGTGACTAGACTCAAGGTGTTTGCACAAGGATTTAATAGGAATAGGAACACTTTGTTGTGGAGATGAACAACAACATGTGACTCGTCATAGTAGGAGTTAAGCAAGGTCAGGGTCCAGGGCCCACCAGTGGAGTTGATTCTTGGGGCCACCAATGGAGTTGATTCTTGGGGCCACCAGTGGAGTTGATTCTTGGAGCCCACCAGTGGAAGCGATTCTTAGGACCCATCGGGAGATGATTTTGGGGTTTCCCCTTGGAGTGTTCTTGGGGGCCAACCATGGTTGTTTCATTGGCCTCAAAAGTGGGTATTTTTTGGGGCCCGACCAATGAAGTTCTTTTTTTTTGGGGGCCCCATCCTTCAGCTACTGTAAAAGATTGTCATGTTTTTTGTTTAGCTTTTTCTTTGCCTTTCTCCAAAAAAACCCCACACAGAGATTCAGGGCGGGGCCCGTTTTTCAGGGGTAGCCAGGGCTGCTGCGCATCTTTTAACCGTTTCAGGGCTCCATGCAGCTAAATAAAAAAGGGGGGCCCCCCCCCAGGAGTTTTTGCTAGGATCCCCCAAAACATCCGGGCCCCGGGGCCTTTTTTGTTCGTTTTGCTCAGTGGATGGGTTCAACACCCTTTTTCACTCCACATTTTCAGCTTCATGTACAAGGAAAAATCACGATAAAAATTTTTACTTTTCAAAAAGCGCTGCCCCAAAATATGACGTCAATACCTTATAAATAACATCAAAAATAATACACCTATCATGGAGAAATGCCCAAAAACGATGTTTTGTTATAAGAAAAAACTCCTACAAAACCAGCCCCCAAAAAATTTTTCTACTTAAGGATAAAATAATACTCCAGTACAGTGATGCGATGACAGAGGCGGAAAAGGTATAATTTGGGAAATGTTTTGCAGGGTACAGTTATACAAAAAGAAAGGCAGTACAACATTAGCACAAAATAAGTTAAATTGAAGTTTAGTTGTTTTTTATAATCATTTTTAATTTGTTTTACTTTGTTTTTTTGTAAAAAGTTTTTAAAATTCTTACTAGGCATTAAGAGATTTTTGAAAAAAAAAAAAAAAAAAGAGGGCAATGTTTGGGTTTAAATCAAATTTAAAACCCTTATGCAATAGTATAGTTTTGGGGAATTGTAAAACCGTTTTGTGAATGGTTTTTTGATTGTACCTAAAAAAACAGTTTAAAAAAAAAAAAGTAATAATAATACTGCCAGGCCATGGCCAACACGCGACCTCTCATGTGACATCAGTTGTAGTGTTGAGCGATGAAATCGAAAAAAGTTGAAATCGGTCAGATTATTACGTTAATCGTGGGGTTTCCCCAATGTGGATTTTTTTTTCTTAAAATCTTATCAGTAATCATTATTGAGGATTCAAATTGCGCCATTTTCAGAGCTTCCTGTAATTTTGGCGGCCAGCCAATTAGGGAAAGGGGGGAAGGGGGGGTTTTAAAAAGTCACGTGGGGGGTGAAGGGTTTTTTGGCTGCTAAAATCACATAACCTCGTTTTATCTTGTCCTGCATTCCCGCTCAGCGCCATTTGCTTCCACACGCGATAGCTGGGGTCTGTTAAGCTTTTTTTTTAAAGCTAGCAGAGACTCCTTGCCAGCGTTTTTACTACTGAAAAAAGCTCTTGATGATTATTTTAAGTTTAAAGGGGTACAGAAAAGATTAGACAATTCTAGTTAGTTTAGTTAGAGTTTTGGGAAAACCCAGCTGCGTGCCCTGAATAAATTTAGCTGGGGGGGGAGGGGGGGGGGCTCTGGTTGGGGGGGGCAAAAATCCGGCATCGGGAAATATTTTCTTTCTCTAATAAACTTTGAGAAAAGAAACCTATTTTAATTCTGCATTCCCTGCCCCCGAGTCTGGGGTTCGGGGTTTGGTCTTTTTTTTTTGTGGGTGAAACTTCTGCATTTATTAGTAGTTTTTGGCTTTTTTCTTTGGGGGCTTTCGAAAAGGGGGTCGAGGGTCGATGGGCCGACCTTCAGGGGCCCAAGATTTTCGTTGGTCGATGGTAGATTTTGATGGGCCTTTTAAAAGTCTTTGGGGGGACCCAAAAAAAACCCCTTCATTTTTACCCCCAAAAAACAGGGGCTGGGAAAAGCGGGAAATTTTAAAAACCAAAAACAGTAAATTTTTTACTTTTGCTACATCTTAGGCAACCCACACTTGGGGTTTAAAAAAGCCACAAAAAAAAAAAATCAACACCCATTTACTACCCAGTCTTTTTACCACGGGCCAGGGACCCTTAAAACCTGCATCCCCCAAAAAAAATTAAAAAGTGCCAAAAGGGGGCGATGTTTTGGGACCCCTTCTTTTTTCCCTTAAAATGGACATTGAATACCCCGGGGTTCCTGGAACGAAACCCCAATGAGCCCCAAACCGGGCATGACCCCAGATTTAAAAGTGGGGGAAAAAAAGGAGTTTTTTAAAACCACCATTTTTTTCACTGGACTTTAGTTTTTCCCTCCCCTTTGTGCCCCCAGCATGACCCCCAAAACCTACATGCCCCCAGATTAAAAAGTGGGGGAAAAAAAAAGGGGTTTCTTTCAACCACCATTTTGGGTTTCACGGGGGAATTTTTACTGCCCCTGCCCTGGGTAGCGTTTTGCCCCCCCGTATGAGTGGGGGCCCCAATTTAAAGTTTTCATTTGGGGAAATTCTGGTGGTTAAACGCTTTCCGTTACACCCAGGTGCCCTTTTTTTTTTGGCATTCTTTTTTCATTTTTTCTCAACGTGCTGGAGGAAAAAGGTCTCTGTTTCTTTGTTTCTGGGCCGTGGGTCCTTACTCCGTTCTTGGGAAAAAACCCACCAAATTTGGGCAAGTTTTTCCCGTTTCCCCCCCTTTTTTCTATTTAAAAGGAATTTTTTTTTTAAAAGCTATTTTTTTACATGCAAGTTTTTTAGTAGTTTAATTCTAGAAAAACCACATTTTTTTTAAAAAATTTAAAGGGGAAACCCCAAACCATGTCTTTGTTTCCCCTTTTTTAATTGTATTAAATGGGTTTTTCTCAATACCGGGGGTTGATAGCTTTTGTTAAAGGGTTTTTGCAAAACAAGTCTTTTTTTCAAAAATGTGTTCCCTTTAAAAAGGGGTCCCCACCTATTTTCCGGGTTTTGGGGCAAACACCATCACCCTTGAGCCACTCTTGACAATTGTGAAGGAAAAAAATGTCTGTTAGAAACCCAAAATTTCAATTTTTTTTTTTTATAGGACCCGTAGTATAGGGTGTATGTCAAGCAAAATGCCCCCAAAAAATTCAAAACATTGGGGCCCTTTGGGGCCACTTTGGCAAATTTTGAAGAACAAAAAGTCTGTTTAGAAAAAAACATTTTTTTTTAATAATGGGAAACCTTTTGTATAGCGCATGTCACAGCAAAATCCCCCCAAAAATTAAAAAAAGCTTGCCCCTTTGACCCAATTTTGGGAAAAAATTTGGAAAAAACAAATGTCTGTTAGAAACAACATTTTTTTATAATAGGACCGGGAGTATTGGGGCTTTTTAAAAGGGCGCAGGGACCCATAAAATTAAAAAAAGGGATTTTCTCGGGCCAAATTTTAAAAAAAATTGTGAGGGAAAAAATTGCCATTAAAACCCACTTTTTCTGTTCCAAAGAACCTGATTATTGCTTTTATTCACAGAAACTTTGCCCCAAAAAAAAATTATAAATTTTGACTTTTCAGCCACTTTTTTAAAAATTTTTGAGGGGAGTTGATTTAAAAAAAAGCCACTTTTTTCTGTTCCAAAGGACCATGTTTTTTTTTTTTGCTGTTTTCTAAACAGCAACATAAACCCAAAAAAAAATTAAAAATATGCCCTTTTTCCACCCCTTTTTAAAAATTGTGGGGGAAAAATTTGCCATTTTAAAGGGACACATTTCTTTTCCCAAAAGGGCCCAAAAAATTATAGCTGTATCTCACGCAACATGACCTAAAAAACCCCCCGGAAAAATGCGAAAAACTTTAAAGATAAAATTTGGTAAAGGGAATAGGGTTTGGTTGCCCATAAAAACCTTGTTGTTTTTTAAACGTCCCCTCAAGAAAAAAAACCAGCAAAATAAAAACTTTTGGGAAAAGAGAATAAAAATTTGCGGGTAAGAAATGATCATTTTAAAAAAAAGTTTTCAAAGGCCCATTTCTGTTTGAAGGGAATGTAAAGTAGACCGGCAATAATCGGTGCCTCGGCAATTGGGGCCACAACATATAAAGACCCATGCCTGATTATCTTGATGAAAAAAGTCAAAACGATCCCATTATCTGTGGAAACCCCGGATGCGTTTGTCTGTAATGATCCTCCAGCTGTGTGAAGGTCGTCAGATTGACGCTGGCTGTGGGCAGGACAACACCTCTATGGGTGGCGAGCGAGCTCGGGCCATTCATCCTTTTTGGATCCCCAAAAAGTCTATTGGGTCCGGAACACTCAAAAACATCGGGGGTTGGGGGCGAAGTGTGCACCTGATCTTAAAGTGGTCTCTGTGTGTTGGTGTGGCCCTGTAGTTTTGGGAAATTAGTTGGCTTCGACATCGGGCGATAGTCGTGTCGGCCACCATCGATACGGGTTTCGATAGTCGATCATCCCGAGCCTTAAAGTCTTGGGGGAGAGAAAAAACCCCCTTCATTCTTAACCCAAACAGGGCTGGAGAAGCGGGAATTTAAACATCCCCAAACGTAAAAAGGATCCCTGTACTCTTGGGCACAAAACTTAGGCTATAAAAGCCACAAAAAAAAAGTCACAACCTTTTCCACTATCCCTGTCTTGTCCCACGGGCATGCCCCTTAAACGCTACCACAAAAAAAAAAGTCCCAGAAGGCAGTTTTTTTTGAACCATCATTTACTTGAACTGGCATTGAATATCCCCTTTCCTGGAACGCAGCATGACCAAAAAAAACCGCATGACCCACAGTTAAAAAAAGTGCGGGAAGAAAGTAGTCTTTGAACCCCCCATTTTAGTTGAATGGACTTTTGACAAACCCTGTCCTGGCCGCAGCGGGGACCCTCAAACCTGTTGACCCAAGTTAAAAAAGTCCCGGAAAAGGAGTTTTCAAGCCCTTTTTAGTTGATGGAATGGACTAGAACTGTCCTGGACCGCAGTATGACCATTAAACCTGTCTCCCCCCAGTTTAAAAAGTGCCGGAAAAAGGAGTCTTTCACCCCCCATTTTTTTTTTCACTGGACATTGAAATACCTGCCCCTGTCCCACAGCACCCCCAGGGCGGAGTTACAGTGGGTGAGGTGGAGCCCAGGCGGGCGTCCGTCATTTATTAATACGAGGTTAAAATGCCTGGGGGGGACGCAGCAACGAAAACTGTCGTTAAAAGGCAGGTGCGGAAGGGAAGGTGAGAACTCCAGCCTTCCTCAGTACACAGTCAAGACCTGGGAGCGTTGCCCTCCGTTGGTGCGGACCAATGAGTTTACTTGGAAATATGGGGGTTTTAACGCTCCTGTTACACCCAGGTCCCCTTTTTCTTGGCATTCTTTTTCTCATTTTACTCAACGTGTGGGGAAATGGTCTCTGTACTTTGTTCTCGTCCGTGCCCCCATACTCCTGTCCTTGAATAACCTACATTGGTAAATTTTTCCTGTACCTCCCTTGTAAAATTTCAGAGGAATTTTTTAACAGCTTTTTTTGTACGGGCAATTTTTTAGTATTTTAAATTCAGAAAAAAATTTTTTTAAAATAGGATGGAATCCCCATGTCTTTGTTTTCTTTTTTTTAATTATTTTAAAGGGGTTTGGTCTCATACAGGGATTGATAGCTATGTTAAAGATCTTGCAAAAAAAAGTTTTTGCCATGTGTCCTTAACAGTGTCCAACCTATTCCTGTTTTGACAGCCTTCCCCTTTGAGCCCTCTTGAAAATTGTAAAGAACAAATGTCTTTAAAAACAAAATTTTTTTATAATAGGACTGTAGTATAGCTGCATGTCACAGAAAAAATGCCCCAAAAAAATTCAAAACGACCATGAGCCATTTGGGGAAAATTGTGAAGAACAAAGGTTTGTTAGAAACAAATTTTTTTTTAATGGGACCTTTTTGTATAGTGCATGTACAGCAAAATGCCTCCAAAATTCAAAGCATGACCCTTGAACCCACTTTGGAAAATTGTGAAGAAAAAATGTCTGTTAAAAAACAAATTTTTTTTTAATGACCTGTAGTATGCTGCTGTCTCGCAAAATCCCCCCAAAAAATTCAAAACATGCCCCATGAGCCATTTTGACAATTGTGAAGAAAAATGTTTTAGAAACAAATTTTTTTTTGAATGGACCCTGTAGTATTGCTGCTTTCAAAGAGCATGACCAAAAAAATTTAAATATACTTCTCACCCACTTTTTAAAAATTGTGAGGAAACATGCCCCAAAACCATTGCAATGCGAAAAATTCAAAAGTGAAGTGAGTAAATGGAATATGGTTTTGTCATGAAACCTTGGTGTCTTTTACAGTTCCCCTCACAGCAAACCAGCAAAATGAATGTTGGGAATGAGAAAAAAAAATTCAGAAAGAAATGATCTTTTTTAAAAAAAAAGTTTTTAAAGAGGGACCGTTTCTGTTTGGGGGGGAATGGAAGTAGACCGCAATTATCGGTGACCTCGGAATTGGGGCCAAAAACATCATCAGAGATCATCCCTGATTATCTTGTGAAAAAAAAAACGTCCAATTTATTGTGGAAAGCCGGGGGCGTTTGTCTGTAAGACTCCTCGGCTGTGTGAAGGTGCTCAGATTGAGTGGCTGCTGGGGGGGCCCAAAACCCTCTAGGGTGGCGAGCCAGTCGGGCCTTTCATCCATTTTGGAACCAGAAGTCTATTGGGTCCGGAACACATCCAAAATAGTCAGCCCCATGATCTTAAGGGGGCCCTTGTGGTTGGGGATGTGTGCCCTGCATTGCATGCTTTGGTGAGGTGGTAAATAAAGATTCCCAGGGTCCCCCATTAGGGCTTCTCCCCACCCTGCCTGCTGCTGCCGCTCGGCTGTTGGCATTTTATGCTGTCACGTCGTGGCGTTGTTCCACCGTGGCATTTGAAGAAGTTGAGAAGACGAAAACAGATTCCCATTTGATAAATTTTGAAGGGTCTCCATTTTGATTTTACTCTCTATTTGGGTGGGTGGAAGGAAAGTGCGGTTTTTTTTTTTTTACCGGGGATCCAGGAGGGGGCCACCCGTACTGTTGTTCTTTTTGAGGGACTTAATGCGAGGATCATTTTGGTGGAAATGGAGATCCAAGACCCCATGTGAGAGATGGAGCCTTGTTTTCCCCAAACCCCTCGGGTCGAGGGGCACTAGCACCTTTTTCTTCCTCATCTTCCTCCTCCCCTCAAATTCCCCGGCCAACTTTTTTCCCAAAGGGGCGGGGACGTCGGTAACGTCGGTGTCTGGGAAAATTTCTCCTCCCCCTTTCCCCCGTGCCTCCGGACAGTTTTCAACACAGCCCTGTTGCTGGATGATGCCCCTGGACTGTGGCCCCCTTGCACAGCTCGGGCCCCCGAACCACGCCTAATGAAGCCCGATGAAATTGTAAAAACTGTCGGGCCCTTGTGGATTTGTGGAGAGAAAGGCTCGTGTCCGCATCTGTGTCCGTCCCTCCCCCGTCGGGGGGCCTGTTGTTTCAGAGTGCCCAACGATGTTCCAGAACTAAGATCACCACAATTGCTCATGTGAAAAGGGCATTGTCGCCTGACCATTTTGGTGCTTTTCAAAACTGGCCAGGATGGTGCAGAGCTCTTTCACCTGCCTCCCTTCGGTGGCTCAACACCCCGAGGTCCGCACCGCTGCTTGTCAGGCCTTTGGTCACCTTTACTGCGAAATGGCATTGCGTGCTGCCACAATAAAAGGGGCATGTGGGGGGGGAAATTTCCCAGGTGTTCCCAGTCAACATGAGAGGGTTTAAAACGGGGAGGCCCGAGCTGACGCTGCAACGCACCGGGGCAGGATGAAGCGGGTGCGAACGGCGGGAAGGGAAAAAACCCAGACCTCGAGCTTTCTTCAGCAGGCGTCCAGACCCGGGTAGCTCTTTGAAATTTCTGGACGACAGGTTCATGACATGTGCCAGGAAAGGGGGTTTGTGCTCCAGTACCGATTTTTAAGGGGGGCCCAGGTTTCGCCAGTTATCGATACCACCTTGCCTGGCACAAGTTTTGTCACCCCGCCCCGCTTGGGGTTTTTTTGGAGAGCGTCCACAGCCTGCCTGTTTTGGGGGGCGGTCTTCAAGACAGATTAATTTCAAAAACGGTTTTGGTTTTTCGGGACGTGATGCCACCAGGGACCTTGGGGGAAAGGGGGCCCGACCTTGCGGTTTTGAAAAAAGGTGCGCCCAGCGGAGCCCAAAGTACCCAGAGACTCCCCGCTAACCCAGTGAGCTGTCACAGAGATATTGCGGCCTTGGCCCTGTTTACTGTCCATGTGCGGTGGTAGATGGACTTTTTGGCCAAGATGCAGGGAAAACCCCTTGAAATTTAGATGACACGTGGTGGCCCGGGAGGGACGGTTTTTGGCAAGAAATGCTGCTCGGTCTGTATTGGGGGCAGGCAGGGGCCCTGTGTGGCGGAAAAACCCTCTGTGTCCACCAGACGGAAAGGGCAACATTTCCCAAAGGGCCCAAAAACCCGGGAAACCCAATTTAGGCTTTTGGCTTTGGGATGGTTTGGGTTTAAAGGGTTTTTCTGCTCCAAACCCGGAAAAGCGCGGTATAGGATGGCCGTGTACGGCGTGCAGGTCGTCAAACTGACGGAAGGGGGGGGGGGGTTTGGTTGGGTCTTGGGTGGTTGTTTGGGGGAAATTTCAGGCGACGGGGGGGAGGGGGGAAGGGAGGGTGATCCTGGGTATGACTTGAAGGCATGGGCGCTGAGGAACGCTTTGGGGGTGGGGGGGGAGGATGAGGCAGAGACGAGGGTGTGACGTGGTTTGGGGCCCCGCGTGGGGCTGGCTTTTTTTGGCCAAAGTGTTCCTCCCTTTCAACCTGCATTCGTGCATGTGACTGACGGTTTGGGGGTGGTTAACATTAGGTTTTTGCCCCTACTTATGCGTTTACGGCAAAAGGGGGATTGACATCGTGGGGTGAAACAGAGGTTTCTCAAAGAAGGCCAGGTTGAGGGTCCCGGACCTTTTTTTCGGGATAAGTGAGGAGCGGGGGGGGTTTCGCGACCGTGGGGGCGGAATCATATCAAGGGGGCTTCGCGACCCCCCTTCCCTTTTTTTTGGCGGGACCGTATTGACCTACCCATCGTTTCTCCTGCCATGTGAAGCTCTCGCAAACAAAATTTGCGGAAAGACCACGATGGATCCGCATTTTCTCTTATCATACATCAACCAGGTGACTTCGTGTCCTTTACTTTCTGCTCCCGAAGCTGCGGGCTACAAGCAGAGGGCCCAGGCGTTGCCCATGCCCGGGGGTTTTTTTCCATTGACCCGGGTTCCTTCTCCTCCCCGATGGCATCAGTAAATGGGCGTCAGAGCAGACTAAATCATCCCCCTTTATCTTTTAAAATTTCCTTTGGACCCCCAAACCGCATTTTGTATCAAAGGGTCTTTAGACATTGGATTATCCACAGTGGTGGGTTTCCAGTTGAATTTGGGCTGCTTATGTTGGACGGATGCTGGTGATGTGATGAGACATTTGTGGCCGTGCTGGGAGGGCGAGGAGGTAAGACTGTGGATGCAGGTTGCATTAACCATGAAGGGGCAGATTGGCGCGGTTCGTTACTGAGATTCCAGGGCCCCGACCCGCGAGACAGGGGCCCGAGGTCCTGCAACTGACGATCCGCTGGCATGGTGTTGTGCCAGCCCGGAAAGGGGCACCTTCTCTCGACCTTACCTCCCTTTCTACACCCCCCTTTTCTCCCTTTCCCCCCTGCATTTGCTCCCTGTTCGAAATATAAAAAATTTGGAAGGTATGGAATGTTTTTGAAAGTCTCTTATTAAAAAAATGGCAAATTAAGCTATTTCAAATCCTCTTTTCAAAAAAATTGCTGGATTCAAATTAATGCAAAAGGGTTTTCTTTCAACAAATCTGGTTGGGCTAAAAGTGCAAAAAAAAATGTATTGTTATGTTTTTTGTATCATACACGGTATTTTTTGCACCTTTTTTAATTCACCTGTTTGGGACTATAAAAAATTTCTGTTTTCGTTTAGTGCCCGCTGCGTCAATGAACAAACCTTTGGGGCGACAAAGTCAAAAAAACACGTATTGAAGTATTGGGTAATAAAAAAAGTATTTTTTGCCCCTTTTAATTCAACCGTGGGGACTTAAAATTCTGTTTTAAGTTTTCGTGCAAGCTGCGTCAAAAGAACAAAAACTGTAGTGCGCCCAGTAAAAAAAACCGTATTGTTAGTTTTTTATAATACAGGGATTTTTTTGGGGACCTTTCAATTTACTGTGGTGACTATAAAAATTGTGTTTTTAGATTTTTCGTGCAAACTGCGTCAATGAAAAAAAGCGTATTTCGCCAAAGTGAAAAAAAAAAGTATTGAAATGTATTCGGATAAAGGGAAGGGATTTTTTTTGGGACCATCAATTTACCATGGTCTACACAATTTTCTGGGTTCAAATTTAACTGCAAGGGGGCTCTATCAAAAATTGGACTGGGCAAAAGTGCAAAAAAAAAAGTATCTGTTTGTTTGTATAATACACAATATTTTTTGCACCTTCAAAATTTACCCGTGGTGACTATAAAATTGCTGTTTTCAGATTTACGTGCAAAACTGCTCAATAAACAAAGCTGTAGTGCGCCAAAATCAAAAACATTATTGTTATGTTTTGTATAATACACAGTTTTTTTGCATTTCAATTCAACTGTGGGACTATAAAATTTGCGTTTTCAGATTTACGTTTCAAGCGCGTCAATGAACAAGCTGTAGTGCGCCAAAGGAAAAAAAAAGTATCTGTATGTTTTGGATAATAAAAAAGGTATTTATTGGACCTATAATTCCCAGTGGTAACTACCAAATTTTGGATTCAAAATTTAAAATGAAGTTGGCTCTATCAACATATCTGGCTGGGCAAAAATGCAAAAAACACGTATCTGTAAAGTATTCGGATAATAAAAAGGTTTTTTTGGCACCTATCAATTCAACCCGTGGGGACTCAAAAAATTTCTGTATTCAAATTTTAATGCAAAAGTGTCTATCAAAAAAAGCTGGGGCCCGCGCCAAAGGAAAAAAAAAAAGTATCTGAAATGTTTGGATAAAAAGGTATTTTTTTGGCACTACAATTTTACCTTGGTTTACTAAAAAATTGCAGTATTCACTTTTTAAATGAAGGTGCCTCAATGAACCAAAGCTGTAGTGCGCCAAACTAAAAAAAAAAGATTGTAATGTATTGGATAATAAAAGGTATTTTTTGGCACCCATCAATTCACCCGTGGGGACTTTAAAAAATTGCAGTATTCACTTTTAAAGGGAAGGTGCCTCAAAAACAAAAACTGTTTTGGCCAAGTTTAAAAAAAACGTGTCTGAAATTTATTCGGATATTACAAGGTATTTTTGGCACCCATCAACCGTGTGATTGCTGGTTTGAAATTTTAGTCAAGGGGGTATATCAACAAAGGTGGAATGGGCAAAATTTAAAAGAACACCTATCTGAAATGTATACTGATAATAAAGTGGAGTTTTGCACCCAAAAAAAGGTGCGTTACTGAAAAGATGTGTATCCTATAAATTCGGCTGCCCCAAAATCGGAAATATTTCAATAGAAAATGTTAATAATAAAGTTTGCAATGTCTACACTAAATCTTGGTGGGCTTTTCCAGTATTTTTTAAGAGTTGTCTGTGTTGCCCCTGGGGGCCCCCTCCGCTCCCCCCCGTGACTTTACAGCGGTAGATGCTCTTTTTTAAAATTCTCTACCTGCTATTAAAATCTTCCAATCTCTAATCTAATAAATTGTAAGGTCACAGTAATTGTAGAGGTTTCTTGTGAAGAAATATAATAATTTCGCTGAAGTGTTTGGACCAAAGCAGAGCGCAGAGACGTGAGGGGACACTTTAGGTGAAAAGGTAACGTGTTTTTTGTTTAAAAAAAGGGGATGTGTTTTTCCAGCCCCAAACGCAAAAAAAAACAAATCCCGTCATGCGTCGCACACACATCTACCTGCTCTTTTCTGTAAACTGATTTGCTGGCCCCCAAAAAATTTCAGGGGGTGCCAAAAAAGGCGCGTTTTAATAGGGTGATGCACAGATTTTAGCCTTAATTATCGCATGATCTAAAAATTTCGATTTACCTTTTAAAAAACCCCTTTCCCATTTCAACTTTGTCGATAAAAATCGCTCAACACTAATGCCCCCGCATTGGAAAGCATTTGGGGAGGTGGGTTTAAAAAAAGATTTTCCAGAGGTCACCATTAGGCCCTTTTGCCACCTTGTGCTGCTGCCGCTACGGCTACTTGGCACTCTACGCTGTCACGTCGCTGATGTTTTTTCCACCGTGATTTTTGGGGGAAACGTAAAGCACACGAAAAGATGTTCCCAGGTGATCAATCAGAAAGGTCCCCATTTCCTGCATTTTATCTCTTTTTGGGTGGGGGGAAAAAAGTGTGATTTTTGGTTTTGTATGGGGGGTTCCGGAGGGTGGCCACCAGAAAACTGTTGTTCATTTTGAGGGGCCTTAATGCGAGGATCATGTTGGAGGAAATGGGCACCCAAGCCTTGTGAGGATGGACCCTTGATTTCCAAGCCTCGGGGGTGGGGGGCACTAGCACATGTCTTCCTATTTTTCCTCCTTGCCTCAATTGCCCCAACTCTTTCAAGGGCAGGGACGTCGGACCTCGGTGTCTAGGAAAAACCCCTCCTCCTCCTCCCCCTCCTCCTCCTCCTTGTTCCTCCGGACAGCTTCAACCACCCCTGATTTCCCCCGGATGATGTCCCCTGAGAGCTGATGGCTGCTTGCCTCCCCTGGACCCGAAAAACTGCCTTGAAAACCCATTTTAAATTGAGAAACGTCGGGGGCCCTTTTGGATTCGACGGAAGAAAAACTCCGTGTCCGCATCTGTGTCCGTCTCCTCCCCGCGCTGGCGGGCCTGTTTTTCAGAGTGTCCCAAAGATCGTTCCCGAGCTAAGATGACCACAATGCTCATGTGACGGGGATCGTCCCCATGACCATTTTTGGGGGCTTCTTCAAAAATGGAAGGATGGTGCAGAGCTCTTTTTACCTGCCTCCATTGGGGGGCCAAAACCCCGAGGTCCGCACCCCCTGTTGTCAGGCCATGTGTCATTCGTACTGCGAATGGGATTCGTGCTCCCCCAATCGCGGAGCATATGGAGGGTGGAAATTCCCGCGTGTTGCCAGTCAAAAAAGAGACGGTTGAGGGGGGAGAGTGATGCTGCAACGCAGCCGGGGGGCGAAACAGGGGGGGCGAACGGGGGGGGGGAAATTTGGAAAGTAACTTTGGCCTTCCCCAGAGGCAGCCAGACCCGGGTAGCTCTTTAGAAATTTTGGCACAAGGTTCATGACATGTGCCAGGAAGGGATGTGTCCAGCTCCGATTTAAGGGCGGCCAGCAGATTTCGCCCGTTATCGCCCACCTTCCCGGGGCAAAGGTTTTGGACCAGCCAGCGCCGGTCTCATTGGGGGGCCCGTCCCAGCTCCTGACCTGTGTGGGGACGGTCTCCAAGACAGATTAATTTCAACACGGCCTGGTTTCTCTGGGCACGTGATCCCACCGAGGCCCTTGGGGGAAAAAACCCCCGCCCCACCCCTGCGGTTTTGAAGAGCGTGCGCCGACCCTGAGAGCCACCCCCCCCCCAAGACATCCACCCAGTCCCAGTGAGAAGTAAAAGAGATATAGCGGTTTGGGCGTGTTTATGCCCATGTGTCGGGGCGTGGTTTTTCTGGCCACGATGCAGACAACGCGCTTGAAATTTTAGATGACAGTGGGGGCCAGGGCAGGGACGGCTTTTTGGCAAAGAAATGCTGCTCGGCATCTGGTTTGGGGGGGGAGGAAAGGGGGCCTGACGTGGCGGAAAATCTGTGTCCCCGGGGAAAAGGCAACATTTCAAGGCCCAAAAAACCCTGGAAATGCCGCTTTGGGTTTTTGGCTTTGGGAGGGGTTTGGGGTTAAAGGTTTTTCTGCTCCCAAACGGGAAGAAGAACGCTGGCTGTAGACTGGCCGCTGTCGGCGTGCAGGTCGTAAAACTGATGGAAGGAGAAGGGGTAGGAGGGTCTTGGTGGTGCTGGTGGTACTCAGGCGACGGTGGAGGCTGAAGCGGAGGTTCCCCTGATCATGACTCTGAGGGACACAGGGCATGAGGAACGTTTTGGTGGTGGGGGGAGGATGAGGCGGAGAAGAGGGTGTGACGTGGTTGGGGCCCGGGGGGTCGGTTTGGGCCTTTTTGGCCAAGTCTTGCCTCCATTTCAACATGCATTCGCTGCTTGCTAGAATTTTGGTGGTGGTTAACCACTTAAGGTTCTTCCCTTATTATGGTTTCGGCAAAGGCGGCATTGACTCGCTGGGTGAATCAGAGGCTTGCTAAAAGAAAGCCCGGTTGAGAGGTCCGGCCCTTTTTGACGGCGTAAGGAGGAGGGGGGGGTTTGCGCGATGTGGCTGGGGGTTCATATCAGCGGACTTCTGGCCCGCCTTCCCCCTTTTTGAGGGGGAAAACCCTTACTGACACTCCCCCTTGGTCTTCCCCCTCGTCGGATGAAGCGTCGCAAGCAAATTCTGCTGAAAGCCCCTTTGGATCCCAATGTCACATCATCATCATCAACACAGGTGATTCGTCGCCCGGAATTCTGCACCCCAGGTGCTGGGGGCAAAAAGCAAGGGGACTGCAAGGGCGTTGCCGACCCCCCGGGATTTTTGCCGATTGCCCGCTTCCTTCTCATCCTCTGATGGCATCAGTAATGGGCATCAGAGCAGAGAAAATCTCCTCTTTGGCTCTTGATCTTTTAAATCCCTTCTGCCCCCCAACCCGCATTTTGTCATCAAAGAGGTCTTCAGACAATGGATTATCCAAGGGGTGGGAACGCGTTGAATTTTTGGGCGCTTTGTTGGACGGATCTGTGATGCGATAACACTTTGGGGCCCGTGACGGGGAGGCGAGGAGGAAAGATGCTGGTGCGGTTGCTTTAAACCCACTGAAGGAAGATTGGCGATGTGTTTGTTATGAGATTACAGGGCCGGGCCCCAGCGAGACGGGCCTGGGTCCTGCAATGACGACCCGCTGGCATGCGTGTTGTCGCAGCACTGAGGAGCACCCCTTTTGCGTACCTCTACCCATGTCCTACCCCCCCCCTTTTCTCGTTACCACCCGAATTTCGCTCCATGTTCGAAAATAAAAAAATTTTGGGGGATGGAATAGTTTTGGAAAGTCTCTTATTAAAAAAAACGGCAAATACGCTATTCTCAATCCCTCAAAACAAAACAAAATTGCTGGATTCAAATTTAACTGCGACTAGATCTTCAACCCAAAACTTGACTGACCCAAAAATGAAAAAAAAACCCGTCTGAAAGTATCGGATATTAAAAGGTATTTTTGGCACCTTTCAAATTTACCTGTGGTGACTCAAAATTGCTGTATTCACATTTAAATGCAAAGTAGCTCTTCAACAAAAACTGGCCCGCGCCAAAATGAAAAAAAAACGTAATTTAAATGTTTCGGTTTAAAAGGTTTTTTGGCACCCTTTTAATTCACCCGTGGGACTACAAAATTGCTGTATTCAAAATTTAACTTTCAAAAAGATCTATCAACAAAGCTGGCCTGCCAAAGTGAAAAAAAAAATATCTCTAATGTATTGGATAATAAAGGTATTTTGGCACCTTTCAATTCACTTTTTGATGACTACAAAAAATTTCTGTAATTCACATTTAAGTGCGAGGGGCCTCAATGAACAAAGCGGTGTGCGCCCAAAGTGAAAAAAACGTATCGTAATGATTGGATAATAAAAGGTATTTTTTTGGGCCCCATCAAATTTACCTGTGGTGACTCAAAAATTTCTGTATTCACATTTAAGTGAAAGGGGCCTCAATGAACAAAAACGTGTGTGCCAAAGTGAAAAAAACCGTATCTGAAAAGTTTCGGGATAAAAAAAGGTATTTTTTTGGACCTATCAATTCACCCGTGGTGACTACAAAAAATTTTGTATTAAAATTAACTGCAAAGTGATCTATCAATAAACTGGCTGGCCCAAAATGAAAAAAAACCGTATCTAAAAAGTATTGGGTAATAAAAGTATTTTTTGGACCTTTAATTACCCGTGGTGACTACAAAATTGCTATATTCCTTTATGCAAATAATCTATCAACAAAGTGGCCCGCGCCCAAAATGAAAAAAACCGTATCTGAAATGTTTCGGGTAATAAAGGTATTTTTGGCACCCTTTTAATTCCCCTGTGGTGACTACAAAAATTTTTCGTTTTACATTTAAGTGCAAGGTGCCTCAATGAACAAAGCTGTAGTCCCAAAATGAAAAAAAAACGTTCTTTAAATGTATTTGGATAATAAAAAAGGGATTTTTTGGCACCCTTTTAATTCACCGTGGTGATACAAAATTGCTGTTTTCAATTTAAATGCAAGGTGTCAATGAACAAGCTGTAGTGCGCCAAAGTGAAAAAAAAACCCTTCTGAAATGTATTGGATAATAAAAGGTATTTTTGGCACCTATCAACCTGTGCCCCTACAAAATTGCTGGGTCCATTTTAAATGCTATCAACAAAGCGGGGAAGGGCAAAATGAAAAAGAACACCATTGAATGTAAATGATAAAAAAGTGGAGTTTTTCACCTAACAAAAAGACCGTGTTACTAGAAAAATTTTGTTCTAATATAAGTTCAGGGTGCCCAATATCAGGAAATATTTAAAGAAAAATGTTAAAATAAAGCTATTGCAGTGAAAAGTTACACTAAGTCTTGATGAAATATACCGTATTCTTTTTAGAGTTTTCTGTGTTGCCCCCAGGACCCCCCCCCCCTCCCCCCGTGACTTTACAGCAGTAGATGTCCCTTTAAATTCTTACCTAACTACATAAATCTTCCCAAACTTGATCAAAATAAGTTGTAAAGGTCACAGCTTAGTAGAGCTTTCTCTGTGAAGAAATAGAATAATTTCGCTGAGTTTGTTTGGAAACAGGCAGAGCGCACGTCCTACTGCTAGGGAGACGCTGAGAGACACTGATCATGAACAGGAAGGGCTGTTCTATGTAAAACGAGGTCATGTGATTTTTCCAGCCAATCCCCAACCATAACATCCCAGTCATAACGTCGCACACACATTCCCCCTGCTTATTCTGTAAGCTGATTTGCTGGCCGCCAAAATGACAGGAAGCGCGGGAAAATGGCGCGATGTTAATAGATGATGCCAGATTTTAACCTAAATTATCGCATGATCTAAAAATTTTTGATCAACAAAAAACTGTCCCCATTTCAATTTTGTCGATAATAAGCGCTCAACACTAGTATCCATTTAAGACAGGTGTTTTTTTCACTTTTGGTCAGTCAAGCTTTGTTGATAGAAGTACCTAGCACTTAAAATTGAATACAGCAATTTTGTAGTCACCACAGGTGAATGGATAGGTGCCAAAAATACCGTTTATTATCCGTATACATTTCAAACAGGTGTTTTTTTCCCTTTTGTTCAGTCAAACTTGTTGATAGAGCTATTGCAGTTAAATTTGAATATAGAAATTGTTGTAGTCACCCAGGTGAATTGATAAATGCCAAAAATACTGTTCATTATCCGTATACATTTCAGGCAAGTGTTCTTTTCACTTTTGGTCGTCAAGCTTTGTTGATAGAGCTACTTTGCAGTTAAATTTGAATATAGCAATTTTGTAGTCACTACAGGTGAATTGATAGGTGCCAAAAAATACGTTTATTATCCGTATACATTTCAAACAGGTGTTTTTTTCACCTTTTGGTCAGTCAAACTTTGTTTGATAGAGCTACTTTGCAGTTAAATTTGAATATAGCAATTGTGTAGTCACCACCGGTGAATTGATAGGTGCCAAAAAGACCGTTGTTTATCCGTATACATTTCAGACAAGTGTTTTTTTCACTTTTGGTCAGTCAAGCTTTGTTGATAGAGCTACTTTGCAGTTAAATTTGAATATAGCAATTTTGTAGTCACCACAGGTGAATTGATAGGTGCCAAAAATACCTTTTATTATCCGTATACATTTCAGACAGGTGTTTTTTTTACTTTTGGTCAGTCAAGCTTTGGGATAGAGCTATTTTGCATTTTAAATTTGAATACAGCTATTTTCTAGTCACCACAGGTGAATTGATAGGTGCCAAAAATACCTTTTATTATCCGTATACATTTCAGACAGGTGTTTTTTCACTTTTAGTCAGTCAAACTTTGTTGATAGAGCTACTTTGCAGTTAAATTTGAATACAGCAATTTTGTAGTCACCACAGGTGAATTGATAGGTGCCAAAAATGCCTTTTATTATCCGTAAAATTTTTAAACAAGAGTTTTTTTCATTTTTGGTAAATCTTTTTTTTGATAGATACTTTGCAGTTAAATTTGAATACGGGAAATTTTGTGTCACCACAGGTAAATTATGGGTGCCAAAAATCCCGTTTTTATCCTTTACATTTCAAACAGGGGTTTTTTTTCATTTTTTAAAATTTTGT
>JAODAL010060198.1:0-21022 GCA_025379985.1 Phyllomedusa bahiana | reverse complement strand
CCCCATGGCGAAAAAGTAAAAAAATGTGATTAATCCACCAAATACAGAAGTTGGAGACCCAACCCAATTGAATTTGCAAAAAATATTCTGCCATTCTCAGGCGTAAAAAAACTTTACATCTAGAATTGCCAACTTTTGGGACTTTTTCGGTTTTTTTGTTTTAAAACAATTTTCCTTTTTTTTTTTTAATTTTTTGTAACTATTAACTGTTGCCAACTCCAATTGAAAAAACATCTAGGTCAGCGGGGGCGAAACTTGGCCGCGTCCCGGAAAGTGGATGCAGGTCCAATTTCCGGCAGCGTCCCAGTGGCCCCCTGTGTTCCTGACTGTGACGGGGAGCCGCTTTTGACGAGGCGGCGTCCGTTCAAGGTGGAAAATGGGGCCTCCGGCGCCCCCAAGGTTCTAGCAAGCCGAGTGGGACCCGGCGGACTTCAGCCCTAAAGGTGCGAGGGGGGTCCCCATGCGCTATTGGGGCACGAGCGATGTAGTTCTCATGGCCCCGCTCCCTGCCCTGGGGGCCAAGCCGCATAGCAGTGCGCGGAGGAGGACGGGGACGGCCCCGCGCTTGATGGGAGGAAGAAGACACAAGGAGGCCCCCCCTGTGAAGAAGTAAGGTGAGTATTTTTTTTAAATTGTTTATTTTTATTTGTAAAGGCTGTGGGATGGTGTTGGCTTTTTAAGGTGTGGGATGAGTGGGCTATATACGGGTTGTGGGTGGTGCTGGTATATAAGGTGGGCATTGTTGGCTATTAAGGTGTGGGATGTGCTGGTATATCAGGCTGTGGGGCTTTAGTGTGGTATTTAAGGCTGTGGGATATGCTGGTATATACGGTTGTGGGAATAGTGCTGGTTTTTCAGGCTGTGGGAGAGTGCTGGTATTTAAAAGTGTGGCCATAGTGGGGTATTACGGCTTGGGAATTTTTTGGTATGAAAGGGGTGTGGGTATGGGTATATACGGGGGGGCATGTGTGGTATATTTTGGGTGGGTGGTGCGGGGTATAAACAGGTGTGGGGATAGTGTGGCTATAAAACTAGTGGGATGGGGGGGAATTACGGCTGTGGGTGAGGGGGTTTAATACAGGCTAGGGGATGAGTGGGGGTTTTTCAGGTGGGGGGATGGTGCTGGGTTATATAAGGTATGGGGTTTTGTGCTGGCTAAAAAATGGCTGGGGGATGAGTGCTGGTATATACAGGCTGTGGGCTAGTGTGGCTATTTTCGGGCTGTGGGATGAGGGTGGCTTTTAAGGTGTGGGATTGTGTGGCTTTTAAAGGGTGTGGGATGAGTGCTGGTATATAAGGGTTTGTGGGATGAGTGCTGGCTTATACGGTGTGGGGGGTGCTGGATTAAAGGGTGTGGGGATGTGTGGTATAAACTGGTTTGGGGGTGGTGGGGGTTTAATAAGGCGGGGGGGTTTTGGTGTGGCTTATAAAGGCTGTGGGAAATGAGGGTGGTATTTTCAGGTTTGGAGGGCATTAAAGTGGGGGCTACCTACTGGTGTGGGAGGGAGTGTGGCTATTTTACGGTGGGGGAAAGGGAGTGTGGCTATAATCAGGCTGGGGGGATGGTGTGGCTATTTTCAGGTGTGGGATGAGGGGTGGAAATTAAAAGGGCTGGGGGCATAGTGGGGGGGGGGTTTTTTATATAAGGTTTGGGGGGCTTTTAATGTGGTTAAAAACCCTGGCTGGTGGGGGGAGTGTGGGCTTTATACTGGAAGGGGGGTTGGTAAGGCTATAAAAAGGGGCTGTGGGTTTGGGGGCTGGTTTTTTAAAAGGGGTTTGGTGGGGGAGCTGGCTTTTTTAATGGGGGTTTGGGGAGCTTTAGGGTAAAACTGGTGGTGGGGAGCATCTGTTTTGTTACGGGGCTGGTGGGGGTTTTCTGTTGTAATGGCTGGTGGGGAGTTCTGCTGTTACTGGGGGGTGGGGAGCAAATCTGTCTGTAACGGGTGGTGGGGGTTATTGTCTGTAAAACGGGCCCGGGTTTGTTGGAAGCTACGCTCTGTATAGGGTGGTTTGGAAGCTTTTGTCTGTTACTGGTGGTTGGGAGTATTGTTGTTTAAATGGCGGGTTTGGGGGAGTATTGTCTTTATACTCCCTTTTTGGGGCTTTTTCTGTTTGGATACTCCCTGGGGGAAAAGTTATGTTGTTTACGGGTGGTTTGGGGAGGCTTGTCTTTTAAAATCCCGGGTGGAGGGGATTTGTATGAAATACTGGGGGTGGGGTTGTATATTAAACCCCAAAAATTTAGCCCCTCAAATAGTGGGGAGAACACAAATTTAAGCCTCTTAGCCAAAAAATAAACTAAACAAAAGAAGGGAAAAGGCTAAAAAAATTTTAATTTTTATTGATGTAAAATTAAAAAATTTAATATCTCCTGAAAAAGAAAGCTCAAGCATGGGTATGGTTTAACAAATGAAGCCCGAAACCAGGGAAGGCGGTAGAATCCACTCGCCCTTTTCACCCCTTTAAAGGGAAAATTTTTCCCACTTTTCCTCCCCAACCCAAAAAAAACCCCGGACAATCCCCTAAAAAGGAGCGTACCTGCCGGGGAACCCCTGACCCTATACAAAATTTGGCCCTATTTGGACCTGGGGCCCTTTAAATCCCGACGGGTTTCGATCTTTCCAGGGACCCGTTCAGGGGAAAGGTTTTGGAAAATAAAAAAACCCCAGGTCAAAACCCTTGAAAAAAAACCGCGGAAAAAAAAAGGGGAATTACTTTAAACCTGAAAAATCCCCAAAACCCAAATTAAAAAAACCCGGGCAATTACGTGAGGCTTAAAAATTATTCACCCCACGATGCTTGGTTTTTATCAAAGCCAAATGAATAAAACCCATATTGCCAAAAGATCTAGATCTGGGCCCAAAAAAACCCCAAATGACTTATTTAAACGAAGGGGTTTTAAAATTCCCCAAAGTCCTTTGTAAAAAGGGTTTCTCCAACCCAGTCGGGGCCTAGCCCGTTGCCCTGTATTTTTGGGGCCTGGGGGGGGCCCCCTAAACCCCCTAATTAAAACTTGGGGGACTTAAAACCTGAAAAGTAAGGAGTTGGGGGGAAAAGTGAGGGTTTCTAGAAAATTTGTGTCTAAATCTGCGGGGGGGATGAGTGGGGTTCGGGAGAAGTCACATGAAGGGGGAAAACCAGATGGAGAAAAAAAAGGGAAATCAAACGATTTTAAATCGGGGGAAAAGGTCCCCTGTGGTCACTAAATGTCCTTTAAAAAGTAATTCTTTTTAATCCCCCCAAAGTTGAAATTTCAGTAAAATTGGTTGGGGGCGGTTTTTTAATTTTCCAGTCCCAAAGGGTGGGATTTTGGGGTTCGTGGTTTGGGGGTATTAAAAGTCGACTGTCTGCTGAGCACCTGGGGGTAAACTGCTATCAAACCCAAAAAAGGTTTACTGTTTTTTGGGGTTAAATTTTGGGCAAAAGGGAGGGGGCTAAGGGGGGCCCGTCAAAAATCCCTCATTTTAATTGGGTTGTGGGGGCCCTCGCTTCCCAAACGCCAACCTTTCCCCTGCTTCGTGGGGGCCCGGTGGGCAACTTTGGGGGTAACAAAGATATTTTTTCGGTCGCAGTTTGGGCATTTCGGTCTCAAAAAGGTTCCCCATCCCCTAAATTAGGTGGTCGCTTTAATTTCTTTTTGCGTGAGGGTTTTTAAAGAAACAGAGATAGCGGGCTGCACATTTGGGCTATTTTAACACGGCTTTTTTTTGGGAAACGGATTTCAGCCCGAAAAATGCGCCGTACGGGCCCGAATTTTTGGGGCCTAAAATCCGTCCCGGGCATTAGGAAAATCCCCAAGTTCTCTAGAGAACTAGGGTTTAAACTCCCCTTTCCCCCCCCGGGGGAAATATGGGGGCAAGGAGAAAAGTTAAATGTCAATTATCCCCAACCGCCCCGGATGGGATGAAATTTGGGGGCGAAATCCGCCCCGTTTTTAAAGGCATGAAAAAAGCCGTAGAACAAAGCCTAAGGGCGACGGGGTAAAGGGGGTGCGACAGAATCGGGCGTGTTTTCACCCCCAAATTTTTCAGGCACAACCCCCGTTAAAACCCTGTTTAAAATCTGCCGCACAAAAAAATGACAACCCGGGGCCCACTTTTTTGTTGCCCCCCATCTCATTTTATAGCTTGCAGGGGAAAATTTTTTGGCAAAATTACAGCGGGAACAGGTAAAACCCAACTTTTAAAGTGGTTTTCCCTACCAAAATTTTTTCCCCGAGAGTTTGAATGGCCTGTTTTTTAAACCCACTGTAGAAGGGGGAATAAACCCAGGCGTTTTTTCCCATTATTTTGTACCCCCAAAATTTATCTTTGGGGCCCCCCCCCTTTATTTGCACCCTGCGCAGTGGTTTAGCGGGCTGTCGGTATAGCTACTCCCACTGAGAAAGAGGGAAATTTTCCTTCCCGTCTCTCCCTTTCTCGATCACTGCCCTTTTAAGACAACCAGGAAACCCCCCCCGGGCCCCCCGTTTTCCCAGGCACATGATCGCTGGGGGCTAAAATAGTTGGGAGGGCTGCGGGAATTTTTAAACCCCGGGACCCAAAATTCACTCTGCTGTCTGAAACAGGTTTTTTCTGTCTTACAGAAAAAAATTTATAATTTGATGTAAAAGGGCCCGCCAGGGGGTCTTTTTTAACCACAGGGAAAGGCAAAAACTTTAAAAAATTAAGTCATTTTAAAAACACACACAAAATATTATTTAAAAAAAAAAAAAAATTAAACTAAACAAAAACTTTTAGCCCCCCCCGAGAAAAATAAAACTTTATATCACCTAAAACATAAGGGTTCCAAATTTTTTGGAAAAGTGACGAAATTTACGGGCCATTTCCCCGGGTTTTACGAAGGGGGATGGGGACTCCCGGTTTGTTTTAATTTTTTTGAAAGGGTAATTTGGGAACGGGTTTAAAAGTATTAAAATGTAACTCCAAAAAAAAGGGTTTTTTTTTTCTTTTGGATAGTGCACGGAAGAGTTTTTTCCCATTTGTTTTGCTGCCCTTTGGGGCCCCCTGTTAAAAAAGTTTTCACCTCATTTTCAACCTAAAGTGTTTTGAGGCATGCGGGAAAATTTCCCTACTTTTGGGTTGTGAAACAAAAAACACAAATGCCCAGAAACCCCTAAGGCTCCGTTTGTAACTAGGGGACTGATGTAAGTCAAAATGTTGTAAGTCTGGGGCTACCTGTATATAACTTATTTTAGCACCACCTTCGCTTTTGAAACCCCCTCCCGGTTTTTTTTGCCATTTTTTTCTTTGAAAACCGATTTTAAAAAGTTTAAATTTAAATAAAGGGTTAAATTAAATTCTTTTTTAAAAGAAAAGCACTGTATAGGGGGTGGCTATCATCTCTTAGGAAAACTATAAATCGAATGTGTTTTTGGGGTTTCTATTTTTTTCCAAATGCCCCACACTTTAGAAAAACTGGTATGTTTTTCCCATTTAAAAGTCCCTGCATCCATTTTAAATACGTAGATTTTAAATTAAGGGATTTTTATTTTAATAAAAGGGAAAATTAACAGTAAAAAAATTTTTCAGGGAAAAACTCTAAAAAGTATTGTATTCTGTTTTCACCAACTTTTAAAGACTCTCAATTTCAATTTAATAATTTGTATAATTCAGTTGATGAAAGGGGTAGTCTGCCTGGGGCCGGAAGTGGGACAAACGGGAAGATGGCAGCGATGCGAGCCTTTACAAGGCTCCCCGCTGCCATGTCCACGCATCGGATACCCGCGTTGATCAAAAATGTGAACTAAGAACCTCAAAAAAATTTTCTTGTATCCTAGATAGCAGACATGCTTTTTCAAAAATTCCTATGTCCTTTTGATGGTTTCTTTAGTTGATAGTGTGCTACTGTTTTTGGAATGTGTATGTATGTTACTGCCACACCAGTGTGCACCTATGCTCATTTTTTTCCAAAAAGGTTTTTTTGGATGTGCAAAACCATATATTGTTTCTAGTTGTATATGGAGCAGTGGATGCCTCCATTTTGGTGTTCTGCACTCCACCCACCTTCACAGGTTTTTAAATCAGTGCAGTGTTCATAGAAGCTGGTACCTTAATTCCCTGAAGTATGGAGGTCTGAACAGTCCCCAAGAGAGGTAACAAAATAGTGTAGGACCCACCTGCAATGAGGTCCCGTTAAAGTTTCGGAGGTGGCTTAAGCAGTTTTGATAAAAAATGTAAACTAAGAATCTCAAAAAAATGTTCATGTATCCTAGATAGCAGAAATGCTTTTTCAAAAATTCCTATGTCCCTTTTGATAGTTTCTATAGTTGAGAGTGTGCTACTGTTTTTGGAATGTGTATGTACTCATACGTCCAGTCTCATTAAGGGGTTAAAACAAAGAAGTGGAATATTCTTGAATGGCCGTCGGTCACCTGATCTCAACCCAATTGAGCATGGATTTCACTTGTTAAAGACTAAACTTCAGACAGAAAGGCCACAAACACCGTGTGAACAAGCCCTAACTGTATAAGCCATTGTGAAACATTTAGCATAGCGTTAGTAAATCGGCTGCATAATATCTAATAACATAAAAAATCCAGGATTCTGAATTATAGGGAGACAGGATAGATTTCAGTATATTTGTAACCTACAGAAAGGCATTGCATATTGTAGAGTAACAAATAAAGTTAATGTGTATAAATAAGCTTCAAAAGTTTGAACCAAAGGATAAAACTTTAATACATGAATTAAAAGACATTTTTCAAACCTACAGCTTAAGAAAAAGGCGCAATCAATATTGCAGAATGAGAATCCCATTCTAAGCAACATTAGTTCCTAATGACGGAGCTGCATGGTCAGGCGCCTTACAGATGCAGTGTACCCGGCTTACTCAAATACTTTTCTATGCAGAGACAATCAATGCTTACCTTTTCCCCTCTTTCTTTTGAAACCTCCCGTTCGTCTTCCCTGTCACACTTATTTCCCAGGAGAACTACCTCGACTTCTTCACCAGCTTTCTGAATCACAAAGGCAAATTGCAAAGATACAGTGACTTTCTAAATGGATAGCTATCGAAAAAGTACAAAGCATGCGTCCATTGTACGTGACAGACATCCTTACAATGACAATCACTTCCATCCAAGAAGTCAGTTATATAAAGTGTCACTCATTTCTGGCTTTTTCTACAATGCTAATTTAATCGAACAATACCAATTACCACATTTCAAGTCTTGCCAAATCTGATTACTGGGAATTGCAAGAAAATGAATAGGCAGGAGAGTGAAGTGAACACAATGCCAATATTTATTTATGGACATAAATGGTGTAAATTGTCGGTATTTTCATCTGGGACGTCAGTTGGCACTTATTTCAAACTGAATCTAAAAGTGATATGACACTGGTTAGATCCATCGCTGCTGCTATATAGGGAGTTTTTGATGATCAGTAGCTTAAAGGGATTTTCCAAGACTTTTAAAAACCTCTCTGCTCCCTCCCACTGTCTTCCAGAGTCCCCCCTCCAGGTTCCTCACTGATGACGTCACGTTTTTCAATGGCTCCCCCATATGGGTGAAAACCAAACTCTGGCCTACAGCAAGTCAGGGCTCAGCTGCAGTCAAAATCATGTATGATCCATAATGGACATCTTTCGTGAAGGATCGGGGAGGGGAGGGACACTAAAGCTCTTGTAGTGCTGAAACCGTGGTGATACAATGGGGAAACAAAGTATTTAGTCAGCCACCAATTGTGCAAGTTCTCTCACTTAAAAAGATGAGAGAGGCCTGTAATTGACATCTTAGGTAGACCTCAACTATGAGAGACAAAATGAGAAAACAAATCCAGAAAATCATTGTCTGATTTGGAAAGAATTTATTTGCAAATTATGTAATGCGGCAAACGTGTAAAGGCTGGGAATAAAAGAAAAGTCATATCAGAATAACATGTCAGTGAATAGAAACTATGGTACTGATCTTGCTTGGTGGACCACAGGTCCCAGCAATACCTGTGCTGTACTGGCTCTTGCTGTATGTAGAATAGAGAATGTCAAATGTCAAATTTAATGTAGTAAAAATTAAAAATTTTAAAATCTGAACAACATCAGTGGGTTATTTAATGTCAAATTAGTATCAGATTCTATTAATTTCAAATACATTTTATAGGAGAAATTTTTATATTTTTGGGATATTATATATTTTATATTAATTTTAGATTATAACTTTTTTTATTACATTTAAATAATTTAATTTTATACAGTTTGATAATTATCATAAATTACTTTTTTTTACTGTACTGGTGTAAGTAGAAATATTGGACATTTTTGCCCCTTACAGCAAATCTAGCTCCACTTCGACTCCTCAGGCTCAGACAGACCACAGTAAAATAGATATTTCTGTCGGAGCAGTAATGCGCCTAGTTTTGCCGAACCACATTCATATATGTGTCTAATCTTACGAGTGTGGTGCAACACACTCCATAACACCCCCAGAACGCCCCCTCATGTTAGGCACATTAGAAAGTGTTGAGTCTTACGAACAATGCGCCTAACACATACATTAGGCGCATTAGACATCGTAGCCGGCTCACTTTGCCGCATTTTACGCCAGAAAAGGGTGAAAAACTCGATCATACATGTCTCCTTAAGTCTCTTTTATCAATCTCCTGCCTGGCTCCACATTGATAAAGGAGACTTGATGTAGTTCCTTTATCAGCAGCTCTTTCTGACTGTTCTGTATAAAAGGACATGCATTATCTGTATTAGTTATCTGCTTCATTTTATTTAATCTTTATTTTGCCTTCTGTTGGGTCATTTTGGCTCTTCAGAACCAGTTACCAGTTATGGCTTCAGCATACAATTTGTTCAATATACAATGGTCGTCTCAGAACCAATTGATATTGTAAGTACATTTACACTTTTTTCTTACCATTTTAATGTCTTTCATCCATAAAGACGTATTTTCAAACGACAATGAATTTGTAATGTCGTAAACAAGAATAAATCCTTGAGCACCACGGAAGTAGCTGACACTAAGGGTATGAAACCTTTCCTGTCCTGCTGTGTCCCTGAAATACAGTAATTTGTGAGTTATAGCACTATACAACGCAGACCCCCTCCATTTCCTTCCCTGAAATCAGTATAGTACAAATACTAGTCCAGCTTCATTTTGTGATTTTAAATATAGATTTTCTAGTTTGGATACCTAGTTGCTGAGGCTGTTAGTTTTGTAGGTACCTTACTGATAACTTAAGGTTGTTTGTTTCTGTTGTATTTTTTTGTTCTTAGGGTTGTCCACACTGCATAAGAAAACATCGTATCTCCGGCGCTTTTTTTTTTTAAAATCCCCAGATACGATGTTATCGGCCCCATAGCCGGCAATAGAAAAGACTAGCTGCTGTCTACAAAAACCGCGGTCCTGCATCAGAGAAAAAACGGCCACTTTTGGGCCGTTTTTTGTCTGATGCAGTGTAGACATAGCCTTATACTGTACATGTCAGTTGTCAAAGCTAATTCTCAAACACACAGTACAGCAGCACGAAGCAGGCACGAAAACCCACACAAACATTGGACTGGTGGAACATTTAAAATCCATTACTGATGTCCGTCATATGAGCATAAAATGAAGGTATTTCGTGTGCAATTTAAAATGCCCTAGTTGGGCATACACAATTTGATCAAACTGCACACTAAAAAAGATCAAATTCGGATGATTCTTCAGCAGGACCAGATATTTTGTATAAAGTATTAACCTATCAGCCCTTGTGCATTCTTAACTTATGGCTTGCAAGTTCTTGTGGAAACATGGGCAATAGGCTGCCCTGCCACCTAAGTTATCTAAGCTACAGGACTACAACATTTTCTCACCAATATCATTGGGGGACACAGCACCTTGGGTATAGGCCCCTGACTAGGAGGCTGACACTAGGCAGAAATCAAATGTGCTGGAACCGCCCAGACGGACTACGGTATATCCGTCGTGCTAACGCCAGGCTAATCGGTTTTTAACCTAGTGTTAGTAGAAGGAAGACGCTGCTCTGAATGTCTGCTGACTTTGTTATTTTTTGTTTTCTTTTAGGTGGTGATCGAGCCCCTTGCTCTCACCTGTTAGGGGGTTATAGAGCCTCTGGCTCTCACTTATCAGGGGGGTCATCAACATGATGGTGATCCCCCCGGAGGGCATCAGGAAACCAGTTTTTTAGCTGCCCGAGCTTCCTTGCACTGGTTACCTGTCCCCACTTGCCGCTTTCGCGGTCTCTTTATGCTGCAATGACAGCAGACTTCATATAGGCGAGTACCCAATCTTCATCTGTCTGGGGGCAGTTGGTGGTTTCTTTTTTTAAATGGCGTTGGAGGGCCTCAGGAATTCTGCTTTCCTGCGACCCCCCAGATTCAAATGTCCGAGTGTCAGGGAGTCTTGCGTGGGTTGGGAGCACGCGTCCCCTCTTGCCCCTGGCCGGCAGGAGGCAGCAGGGCATGTGTGGCCCGCTGCGCTGGCTCTGGGCAACTACTGCGGTACAACTGCGGCACCGCATGTCTGGCAATATCTGATGTGGGTTAAGATGATTCCCCCAGGGGCCATGGGCACTGCTTATCCACTTTGTGGTGCTCCGGGGCCAGTCCAGCGGCCCAAACCACGGGGTGCGCATGGGCTGCGGCTAAGAATTCAAATTGAGTCCCCAGTTTCTGTGAGGTATAGGGTGGGGACCCTTCTTTGGGCTTGTTCTGCCCCTTGGGTCTCCCAATTGGTTCCAGGCCCCTCCCAGGATGGGGCAGGCTCTTCAGCAACCCAGACTTGTGTTTGGGGACCAAGCCTAATTGCCATTTTCCAGCTTTCTCATGGCTGCTGCTTGCTGCATGTCTCCTGGCTGCCATGGAGGACACAGCACGTTGGGGTGGTAAGTTGGCCCTCTTTGGGCCATTTATCCCTGCCCCACATACCCTGCAGCCATGTCCCTGTCCAAGGCAGGGTCAAAGCCACCTGTGGCACCTTATTTTGCCTGTGCCTGTTGCCACAAGAAATTTACATGCTTACAGCCCAATGCCATTTGGGTAGCTCCTCAGCCGACCACCGCGAGGCCTGACCCCGTCTGTCAGGAGCCGTGGCCCCCGAAATGGGCCAGGCCTCTCTCATTAGCAGTGAGCGACCTGTCCAGACTGTCCCAGGTTATGACTTCGGCCATAGAACGTATGCCATCTTTGCTCGCTGCCCAGCCTAGCACCTCCCAGGGCTCTGCGCCTGGCACATCCTGTACAGAACGGTCGCATGAGAGGGTTAGGACAGAGAGAGATGATGGAACAGCAGCAGCGGTCCAAGCCCTTATCCGGGCTGTCCGAGACTCCCTCCATGTTAGAGATGAGAATGTCTCAGCCTCCCAGAAAGGAGGTTTCGTTTAAATGCAGCAGACGGCAGTGTTTGGTGTGTCCTACTCATCTGGAGTTTGAGGAACTGGTTGCTAGAGAGTGGAAACATCCTGACACTTGTTTGTTTCCTACCTTTAATACCCTTTGTCCTTTTCTGGCGGAATCAGTGACAAAGTGGTCGGGGTCCCATCGGTGGATGCTCCAGTCTCCCGACTCGTGAAGTCCACAGCCAACCCTTTCTTGTATGCTGCGTTTTGTAGCTGTTTGGTGCATTTTTTCACTTGCAGTGCTGCACAGCAATTAAACTGCCTTTATTATCAGCAAGCTTCTTTCAGTTATCCAAACTATTTGGAAAGGTGTCAGGGCGCTTTCACACATTGTGTTTTTGGTGCATTTTTTTTTTTTGCAGAAATGCACAGCATTAATTGTTGTGCAATTATGCAAAAAATACGCACTCATTTACAAAGCAAACCATGAAGAACACCACGGACATGCAACAAAGAAGCACCACAGAACCTAAACTTTCAAAGCCAGAGATGGTGTGGCATTAGGATAGTTTTGAACAGACCTGTATTTTTTGTTTTTGTTTTGGAAAAAGCCTTTCAGCAGAACGAAGTATCAATTCGTGCTTTATATTTCCTACTCCTTTTTTAAAATGGTTAAACCCAACCAAAGCCTGTAGTTTTAACTATGATCTGACCCCTTTCGTCACCTGATGGAAATTTTGATTTGCCATGTTACTAATAAATAGCTAACAGAAATGTGGGAAAAATTGTAACCTATACTGAAATTCAAAGTATTGTGGAGTTGAATACAAGCCATCACACCCCATTGTACCCTAGGGGGACTAAAAATGTTAATTAAAAATTAATGAAAGTTGTAAAAATATAAAATTTTCTTTTAAAAAAACCCTTCCCAATTTTTTTTTTTCTTCCCACTGCAATACACACCACTGATTGGCGCGATCTCTTCAGTGTATCGCCCCCCTTGGGGGCATAACGGCCCAATGAATCGCTGGTTGGCTCCAGTTGCTCCCAGGGGGCCCATGGGGGTAGCTTTTTTTCTTCAGCTGTATGATTCCTTGGAAGCCATACAGCTGAAGATATTTTTGCAGAGCAGGAGCGAGCGTCCCGCTCTCAGAGACGCTGTTAAGGGCCGAAAGCAGATCGGAAGGTGCAAGCAGCGCAAGTACAGGGGCTGTGATATTACCCCCCTGTGCGGGGAAAAAGACGGAGCGGGGGGAGAGTGATGGAGTAATAATAAAAAAACTTTTACAAAGTCAAAAAATTATTTTTTTTTTCCCTTTTAAGTTTTTTTTTTTGATTTCTGTTTTCATTTGATACTTTAAATTTTGGTCCCTTTAAAAAAATAACAAGCCCTTTTTACTTTCCCCAAAAATGGAAAAAAAAAAAACTTAGGACTTTGGGATAAGGGGGGGGATAAAAAAACAATAAAAAAAAATGTCTCAAAAAGATCACTGTGTGTGTTTCAAGTGATTAAGGTATATGTAAATATGATGAATGAGCTTACCAGATCTGAAGCTTTAATGGAGTGTCGTCAAAAAGGGGGGCTGTTTTTGTCTTAAAATAAAAGCCAAAAAAATAAAAAAAAACAAGTTTTTGAATTTTTGCAACTATATAATATTCTGTCCCAAAGTGAAACTTGTGCACCATTAATGCTTTCATTTAAAATTCATTATTGCTTAAATTCTTTTACGGATTCCAATACATATAAGGATGGGGGCATAAACTGGATGCAATTTACATATAATGTGTAACATTTCGAAAACAACCCAAAAACTATTCACTAGAAATTTAGAAACTGTTCCCCCTGATTAGGTTTTGGTTTTGGGGTTTGGGGGCCTGGACAAAAATGACCTAAATTTTTTAAGGGGGATTTTTTTACGTTACCGGCAACCAATCAGTGCCCCTCCTTTAAAAAACACTGCCAAAAAAAAAAAGTTTTTTAGTCATTTTAGTGTGGGCGGATTTTCCTATAGGATGCCTGTTTTTTTCAAAAAAGGGGACTCCTGCCCCCACTTCTAAGGGGACAAAAATACAATTCGTTTTTGCCAATTGACTGGTTTTGCAGATGTTTTGGTTATTGGGGTGATGAAAAAATTGGGTCAATCTGGTTTCGGGGGCCAACCTGAGTCCAAATGCAACACTACACCTGTTTTTTTTGGGGGGAAAAGGCTTTAAGGACAGGAAAGCTCTATGTCGTTTTAAGCTGTGGCCCCCTGGAAAAAAAAGCGCAGAGCCCTGGTTATGCCTTTTAGGGAAATGTTTTGCACTTAAAATTTTCCTATGATTTGGAATTCAAAGGTTGGGGGGGTTGTAGTGAGGAAGCAAACATTAAAAACTTATGTCTGATTTGTAATAATTTAAACCCAAAGGTTAAAGGGGCCAATTTTTACCCCCAATTTTTAAACTTTATTTAAAAAAGTTTGGAAAACGGGAAAAAAACCTTTGGGGGGGATGAAACAAATGTTGGCGGAAGGCCTGGCCTTAAAAAGTTCTCAAAAAACGACTTTTTTGTGGTAAAAATTTTCCCCCCGTTTGGGAAGGAGTTTTGGGGGGGACCTACATACAGTTTTTGGACAGCGGGCCTTTCTTTTACTGAAATGAATGGATTTACCCCAGCTATTTATACATAATTTGTGTATGGGAATTAAAAGAGAAGGGGAAAATAAAAAAATAGGGTTTATAGCACAAAGTGGCTTTTATTTTTGGACTAAATGCTTTACAAAAATGTTTAGCACTTCTTTAGTGAATTAGCAAGCTAAAAAGAAGACGTAAATCCCACCTTGGCCACACAAAATACCTGCAACATTCACAATGATTGATAAGACCCTTATCTATCTGAAGAGTGTAATTACACATTTTAAGACTCTTAAAATAAAGATTATTCTCATTTGGCCATCTGCCTGGACTTTAAGGGGATTTGAGGAATGCGACGTGCCTCGAAAGGTGAACCCTGTGTAAAAAGATGAAAGTCTTGTAATTAAAACTTCAGCAAATTTTTTTGTTTTTTGTCTTTTGTTGTCCATTTTCTTTGGCTTACCTTATGGTATGTTCGCATGGCTTATGTGCGTGGCGTACTTTGGCGCATTCTTGCATCAAAGTATGTCCCGAAAATATGATTAAATCATTGCACAGGTCCAGTACTCATTGAGTGCTGTGTAAAATCCTTGTCATTGTTCAGAGGGGGGTGTTTTACCCCTATTTTTTTTCCCTAAGCACCTAAAAAGAAGTGGGGCCAGTTCCTTGTTTTTTTAAAGGGATACATTAACATGCCGAGAAAAAAGAAGTGCATTTGGAAGGCAGAAAGGGTGCCACGCGAGAAAGCGCGCTTGCATGTGGGTACTTTCAACAGTGCTAATGAAGGTGTACTGCGGCACTTACCTGTGCAGGCCGTAATACACTGTGTGAAACTAGCCTTAGCTTATGGTAGTGCTTATTTGCAGGGCCTATTATGGCGTTCAGATAACAGTAATTTTATGATCTTTTTTTTTCTTGTGGGAAAAAATTTAAATTTAGTTCTCCATTTGTGAGACTCCGTTCTGTAACCCCCGGGTTTCTTATTGTTCTTTAAATTAAATTTTTTTTTCATTTACATATTGCTGTTATATTTTAATGTGTTTTTAAAGGGATTGCCCTCTTTTTCCATTCCCCCTGGAGTTTAAATCTAAATTTTAAAATTTTTTTCTATTTCATATTTTTTAAATTTTAGGGGAAGTCAGAGGGGACCTTGTTGAAAAAAACCCTACAAACACATATAGAAATAAAAAACTCCCTGCGATATCTTGGGGGGGATTTGAAACCCCCGGCCCCAGGTAAAACAATGCTAACCACCGGGGCACATGAAAAATGAACAATAATATAAATTAATATTTTAATATATGCTTTTATATTAATTGTATGTCACACGGCATATTTGGGCAGTATGTACCCACCCCAAAAAATGTGGGTGTTTTAGAAGCATGCGCTGTGCCGACTCCTATAGATATTCACTTTCACTTTCCCCAGCACATAAGCATAGGGATGAAGTGAGATGTCCCTTCTTTCTCCCGGTGTGTAAAACGCTTTAGGGGAAAAAGTCAGGTTTTTCTTAGCTCTCAATGAGGAGCCATGAATTACCTATTTGCGGTCTGTCTTTTTGGGTGTATTGCAGCGCCAAAAATTTTGCTCCGAAAAGGGGGACCCCATATACGGTGTGAAAAAATACCTAACTCCCCTGGGTTAGTTTTGCACCCTTGGATTACTATATTTTAAAAAAAATGGGAACAAATAGTAGGTTGTGGTTTTAACTGTTATAGCTTAAAAACAAGGCTATAGATCCCAAAAATTTGCCCCCCAGCAGGGGAGCTCTTCTTTGTCATCCCAGATTTGTGTTTCAGTGGGTTTCCCTTCTCAAGGTAAATGTTTATTGGTGAACCACATTGTACACTGTAGTACAAAAGAGGGCAGAGAGGATCAGCACAGTCATGTATGAAGAAGGGCTGAGATCTCCAGAGCACTTGGAAAAGGTCAAAACAAAAAAACTTTTTGCCGTGATGCAAGGTATAGTATCTAGTACTTTAAAAGGGTTGTTCACCACGCTGTTCCAGAGCTAAAGGCAGGTTCATGCATGCTATCTCTACCTGGTTAGGCTGTGGCTGCTTCTTGGCATGGATTAGCATATCAGCTTGGCATTCATAACTTTTCTAAAGCCTGACATGGAGACAGGAGATGTATTTTAAGTGCAGCAAGCTGCAAGAGTCAAAAGAAAAAAAAAAAAAAAAAAGGGCTAAATTATTTTTTTTGGATAACCCACTTTTTTTCCAAAATTGGAAGTCTGACCTGTTCTCATCCCTGCTATCGATAAGACAGGCAGGAGAGAAGAGGGGGAGGGGGCCCGTAACCTAGGAAACCTGTTGTCAGGGGAATCTCTGCTTTACCCCTTTGGAAACTTTTTTTACTGTGTTTGCCCTTTTAAGTTTTCCCTCAGTCAAGATGGTGGATCGTTTTCTTGTGGGTGGCCCCTTTTTTGTTCCCTTTTCCTGTTTCAGAAAAATAAACTCCTCAAAGCCTGACCTCCCATTTCTCTAGCCTTTGGGGGAAAAATTTGTTTTCCCGTTAGTTTTCCCCCCACCTTTTTGGGGTTTCCCCCCAAACCCCTTGATACCTACGTTATCACTACTGAGTTCTCCTGACCGCTGGATCCAGTCTCCATCCTACGTTTTGTTCCAGTCGCAAAAAGCCTTTCCCGTGTTTTAAAACCAGTTCCACGCCATTGGTTCCCCGCTGTTCCACTAGTATCGTGACAAGATACTCAAGCCTTTTAAAAAGGAGTCCGCTGGGACTGGAATCAGAAATTTTGCATCAAGCGCTTCAGACTGCTATGGCAACTGCGCACCGAGATGCAAGCATTAAAAAATTTAAAATGTGACGCTTTGAAGGCCCCGGGGTTGGGGATAATATCAAGTTTTTGGACAAGCATTCAGGAAAAATACGCGAGGGGCCGTGAAAGCTTACCCCCCCGGGGAGTCCCCCTGGAGAAAAACAAAACTTCTGTACCACCCCCCTTCGGTGCCCTGCCCTGAGCCCCGAAAATTTTCCCCCCTCAGATTAGGGGGAGTTCTTGACAAATTTCGGGGCTTTCCCCAATCAATGTAGGGGTCTAAATTCGACGCAAATCCCATGCAATTTCCCACCGTAAATAAAAAGGTCCCTGTTTTTTATTATGCTGCTGACCACAAGGCCATTGCCTGGGGGTAGGGGCCTTTTTTCTGAAAAAAATCAAGACACCCCGGCTGAATCACTGGAAGGGGGTTTTTCGCGCCTTGAGTCAGTGTTTGATGATCCATCGCGGTGCTACCGCTAGCGGCCAAAAACTACCCTTTGGGCCCGGGCAAAAAGCGTGTTGCCGGTATGCCAATGGGTTCGAGGTGGGGCCGTCAACACCAACTGGAAAGATGCAGCAAAAAAATTGTTTTTTTTGGAAAGGGGGTAAAGCAGGCAGTAAAAAAAGATGAAAAATTGCCGTGCGTGGAACCCTTAGGTTTGGAGCCTTAAATTAAAACCTGCAATTTTCCCAATCGTTCCCGGGGCTGTCTGAAAAAGGGGGGGGGAGGAGGTTGGGGGCTCTCTAAAAAATTTTTTTTATACCAAAGCGTCCCTAACGGTCCCCCGTCAGCTTTCCCAAGGAAAAACCCCAAGGGGGAAGATCCACGAGAGTCAGAATTGAGCCTTGCAAGTCGATTTTCCTATTAAAAAACGGAAAGCCGGAAAAAAAGGGAGCCCCCCCGGTCCCGGGGAAAATCTTTGCTTTTATTGTGGAAAGTCTGACCCTTCCCTTTCAAAATGCCCTAGCCGGGCCCCGGAGATTGGTTGCGCCATCATGGGTTTTCCTGATCCCCAGATGGAGGGGGAATCATTGCTTCAGAGAGGGTTATCTGAAAGGCGTTGTCCATTCCATCCTTTTATCAGTGGCGCCTCATATTAAGAAAAAAGAACAAAGACTCTCATTTTTCCCTTCCCCAAAAGTTTCTGGTTTTAAAAATTCAATGGGGTAAAAAAAAAACCCCGGCATGGTAGGGGCTCACTCAAGTGGCAATTTCATAAGACCTGTCCCCTTTGCTCAGAGCATGGGGTTAGATTTCAGAAGAGCGCTCCACCCTGACTGGAAATGTAGATGGATCCCCCATGAAACTCAGGGCCAGTGGGGGCCCCCCAAGGGGACCCGAAACCACTCGAGATCATTATGAATTTTCCATTTCGGGGGAAGTTTTGTCTTTTTTATGATCTCTTCTCCACACTTCCCCCGTATTTTCCTAGGCCTACCCCGGTACAAGCCCCAAGAACCCAGTTATCAATGGGGAAAAAAAAAAGGAGGGGTAAGATTTTTCCGCGGGGGGATGTCCCCCTTTCCTTAGCTCACTCTGAGCAAGGCCCTGAAGATCCGTCAAGACAAAAAAAAAAATTAGAGTACCCCCGAAATTTTAAAGGGAATTTTTCCCAGACATTCTGCAGCAAAAAAAAAATGCGACCGGGTCCCCCCACACCCCACCCAATGTTGCCCCCATGCTTGTCCCAGGTGCATATTCCCTTTTTGGAAACATCTCCCTTTGGAGGTCCTGGGAATAAAAAACCCCCAAAGGGGGTTCATGAAGAAATTGGCTAAGGGGTCCATCTGCCCCCTCTTCCACCAGCGGGGGCTCCCATATTTTTGTTAAAAAAGAAGGCGGGTTCCCTTAAGAACCTTTCATTGATAACAGAGAACTAACAAAAAAATTCCATAAAAAAAATTTCCCCCTTTCCACTTAAAACCCTGAAAAGGGGACTGGGGGAGAGTGTGGGGATGCGAATATCTTTTTTCCAAATTAGATCTTCGGGGGTGCTATAATTTTGGGCCCTATCAGGGATCTAGGCCCAATGGAAAAAAGGGGTTTTAGGGTACGTTATGGGGGGCACTTTTGTTATGCCTTTTTTCCTTTGTAATGCCCCCGCCCCCTTCCAACTTTGTCAATGACATCTTCGAGACCTCCTGGCAGTTCATAGTCATCTAATGGGGCGATTTCCTGATTTTTTCCAACCAATGGTAATGAAAAACCAGGACATGTGAAAACTTGTTTGGAGAGGCTAAAAGGGGGGGAACCAATTTACATCAAGATTGAAAAATTTTGAATTTCTCCCGAACAAGATCCCCAAATTCCTTGGTTTATAATTTCACCCCTTTGGGCTAAAAAAGGACTCATAAGATTAAAACCCAAAAATAGCTGGCCTCCCCCCTAAAAATAAAAGACGCCCAACGTTTCATAGGTTTTTTTCCAACTTCATAGGCTTCATAAGAATTTTTTCGGGAAATAACTTCCCAAAACACAAGTTGAAAAAGAAAAAAGCTTTTGTTTTGGTTCCTTAAGCACAAGAAACCTTCTCTTTTTTAAAAGGAAAAAAAATTCATTCAGCCCTGTTTTAGTTCTCCCGACCCCGAAATCACCCTTATTGTGGAAGAGATCGTCAGACTGTGCTGCAGGGGTATTTTTTTCTTCAGAACAGGAACAAAGAGCTTTTTACAACCTTGTGCTTTTTCTCCCGACGTTTATCACCTGCTGAGGAAAAATTTTTGACGTGGGGGAAAAAAGAACTATTGCTATTGTTGCAAGCCTTTTAAAAGGGGATTTTCCAAGGGGGAAAAAGCCCCAAGTTACTCACCTTCTTTTTCAGCACAGGGGAATGTCAAGAAATCACGCTGAGTCATGAAAGCTGCAGTGGTGAGGGAGGGGGGGGAGGAAGGGAAAGGAAGCGTCTCAAAAAAATTTAAGTGAAAAAAAAACAGTACAACCCGTGGATTCTCAATACAGCAAGACAAGCTGATGACTGCATTTTACCCGGTGCCCTTTAAAACTCATTCATTTTGCCCGTCTTCAGATAAGAAAAATGTTTTTACGCAAGACCGGCCTGTTCGCTCCCCCGGTGGTGTCTAGTGGAAACTTTGAGGAAAATAAGGGGGATTGAGCAATGCTGTAGCTCTCACAGGCTTCACTTTTTTAATCACATATATTTAGGAAAAAAATGTTTTTAAATAACCCATTTTTGGAGGTTTTCCCCCGGTTTTAAAAAAAATTTTATGGTGGCAAAAAACCCCTTTAAGGAATGGAGACATATCTTCAAGGAAAAAAAACAGCCAAAAAAATTGTTCTTACTGACCCGTAATTTTGGGAATTCTTTTTGATCTGCAAATGTCTATCTCCTCGCCAAGCCGTTGGATTATGTTTCTCAATCAATTTTTAAATTTGTAATTCGTACAGGGGGCCCGGATCCCGTAATGGCAAGGCGGGAAAAGCTTATCAAAGAAGTTCTCAATGATTCCTCCCACTTTTTTCCCCCTAAGACCATTGTTCCTGGTCTAGTGTTGTGGGAGTAATCCTAATAAAGACTTGCTTAAGAGATAAGGAGGGGGTATAACACCCAATTCTGACTGTCCCGACCCTGTGTACAGTTAGTGCTTTTAAAAACAAGATGTGGACCCTGGGCAGCGCTTTATATACCCGAAAAAAGTAAGCTGAAGATTCTGGGTAGTCCATGATTCAAAAAATTGCGGGTCACAAAGGATGGCAGAAGGGGGCGGAAATTTTTTTTTTTTCCCGTTTTCTTTTGGGGGCCCCAATTCTACAGGGTGTAAAAAAGTATGTAACTTATGTGTTCTGTGCTAGGTTTTCAAGGACTCCCCCGTTTTTTCACCCAGGGTTTGTTACAACCTTTGCCGGTCCCCTCTCGCCCCTGGGGTTCTTTTCCATGGACTTTTTTTGTTGATTTCCCCCACCTCTAAAGGGAAGAATACAATTCCTTAGTAGTTGCCCGGTCAAAAGGTGACTTTTTTATCCAATGTACCGGTCTCCTTTTCCAAGGAAACGCTGATCATAGTTCGAAGTGTTTCGTTTCTTGGAGTCCTGATGAAGTTATCTCGGGGTCGTGGGGTGCAATTTACATCAAATTTTGGCGGGGTTTTTGCTCAGCGTTGACATTGTATTTTAATCTATCAACCGCCCCCTTTTCTACAACTAATGGACAGACGGAACGCACAATCAGACCTGGAACAATACCTGCGTTGCTAATTTGTCCTTAAAGATTGACTGGGTTGATCTGCTTCCTGTGGCTGAATTTTTCGTACAAGTCCCAAAATGCCTCCACCAAACAAAATCCTTTTTTTTTGAAAAAAATTTGGGGTACCATCCAAATTTTTT
>JAODAL010060197.1:0-21022 GCA_025379985.1 Phyllomedusa bahiana | reverse complement strand
TTGCCCAACGCCCTCCCTCCCGCCCGCACCGACGCCCTCCCTCCCGCCCGCCCCGACGCCCTCCAGGTCTCGTCAGACACAAGAAACTATTGAGGCATTAGAGAAGTTGGGTTTCCCTCTCGGGTTCGGACTTTCTTCCTCAGTCATTGCTGTAGGATTACGGGGGATGGAGCAGACACGTTTTGGAGACGACACCTTTAACTTTTCGGGATGATTTAAACTAGAAAGCAAAGCCGGACGACTGCAGCCCGGGGACTTCTTCAGATCGGATCATCTTTCCACCTTGAAGAATCATTCTCTGTTATAGAATTTTTTCTGGCTGATTACAAAGCTTTCCAACCCAGTTCTCCGCAGCCGCCGCCTGCTCAGACTGTTAGGGTCTGGTTAATTAGCCAGCAGGTAATTAGTTGGGTTGCTCCTGGTACTGCTAAACCTGAAGCTTATTAATTACATGTTAATGAATGAAGTACAGCAAGTGAGGTGGCCCCCGAGGACCTCCGCGGACGGCGGTGCACTGCAATATTGTTAAAGAACCTTAATACCCGCCCTGAGAAATGTACAACAATTAAAGGACAATCTGTAATTTCAGACCGGTTGGCGTCCATGGTCTTTGTGGTGGGAAGCGAGTTCTTCATGTGTCTCGTCATCCCAAGGCAGCGCCAACCTGCAGACTAATCCAATGGCTTCCACCTCATGTAGTCAGGGTGGCACGAGTGAGCACCTGGGGAGGACGATAGGAGTCTCGCCTGTGATTTGGCAATGGCGGATCTGGTCTTGGACTCTTGGTCGCCCAGAGACAAGTGAAAGTGTGGAGCAACCACAAATTAAACCTCATGGAAACCGGTGTATAGGTGGGTGGCATTGTGGGGAGGTGCCAAATGGACAACGCAACATTTCCCAGGATTCACAAATGTCCTTTACTACCTATAGGCCAACACCATGGCAACGGCTGGTACCTGTTGGTAGTAGAGGACCATGGAGTAAGGGGCCGTCCAGATGGTGAAAAGGTACCTCGACCCCACAGAGATCAACGGATGGACTTGTTTGCTCGATTTCTAGTGGTACACGCTTTCCATGCGAGATACACTGGTCTACCAAGCTGTGCACCCCACACATGACCGGATAATATGAGGGAAAAATACAAAAACATCTAAAAGTTTTTCACTGCAAAAGTGGCGCTAAAATAAATTTCGTAATTGTGTCACTTTCTTTTTGTCACAGACATTTATATTTAGGTGATGTTAAGTACGAGGGTTGCCGGGGGTGGGGCTAACAAGTGTAGTTGTTTAAATATTTCATTTTTTGGATTTTTTTTAATTAATATTTTATTTTACATATTTTTTGGATTTTTTTCTGCTGATCTCCCCTGTAGCTAATATATCAGACCCAGTTACAAGAGAAATTCCCCCCCCCCCCCACTGCGGCCGACCTCATCCTCTCCCTCCCTGCGGCCGACCGCCACCTCACCCTCCCTGCGGCCGACCGCCACCTCACCCTCCCTGCGGCCTACCGCCACCTCACCCTCCCTACGGCCGATCGCCGCCTCACCCTCCCTGCGGCCGACCGCCCCCTCACCCTCCCTGCGGCCGACCGCCACCTCACCTCCTCACCCTTCCCCGGCCGACCGCCACCCCCCCGCGGCCACCCCCCTCACCCTCCCCCACCCCCCCCCCCCCCCTCCCCCTCACCCCTGTGGCCGACCGCCGGCTCTCCCTCCCTGTGGCCGACCGCCGGCTCTTCCTGCGGTCAGCAAGTAATTAAAGTGCATGGTAGGAACACCCCTTTAAGAGAAGCCCCTATCATTTCCCATTGTTAGAAATGTTATTTCAAAGTAAATTACTGACAAAATCCAACCATGAAAATATTTTGCCCACGAAGAGACGTCAGGATAAGAGTTATTGTGAGAAGAATTTATCAATTAAAGATTTGAAACGGTTGAAGAGACGACTAAAAATCTATGTAAAATAATATGCGCAAAAATCAAAACTAAACTCCGCCCCATCGCCGTCCTCTGTGTCCTCCTCACTGTGACCCAGATCTATTCTATTTCCATTGGAATTTTCACTTGGACAAAAAAAATTCCGTAACGCGCTGAGGACGGTGCCCCCGACGTAATCTCTGCCCGGTCCTCATGTGGAGAAAATAAAAAGTATCAAGTGAAGCCAAAATAATTAACCTTGGGGGCTCCTTTGTCACAACAGCACAATTACATGACACGGCTAATTGCACAAAGCTGCGACTGAAAAGGAGAAGGTGCAGGGTCCTCGTCATCTGCTTCAGGAGCTGGAGAAGACCGGAGCGGCTCGGCCTCATTTCAGGGAACATCTGGGTTGAGATAACAATAATCTGGACACCAACGTCCTGTGACCCAACCTCGTCCGTGTGTCTGGAGTCCGTATGAGGCGGCTCCAGTGACTGAGCCTCGTCTCTGCTCTCAGGCTTCCCCTCCTGATGGACAAGTCTGCGAGGATTCACCACGGTTTGGATGAGTCCCTGGAAGGCGCTTCTTATGGCTGCATTATGGGCTTTCCAGGACTTGTTCCATCAATAGTGTACTCTGCAGCTCGACTCTAGCCCAGGTCTACAAAACCTTCCAGGATCGGCCCCTGCCTGCCCAGGATCAGCTCCAGACCAGTAAGGAACGCCCCTGACCGCCACAGAGCACCCGCAGACCACCCAGGATCGGCTCCAGACCAGTAAGGAACACCCCTGACCGCCACAGAGCGCCCGCAGACCACCCAGGATCGGCTCCAGACCAGTAAGGAAGCCCCCGAAACCGCCCACAGAGGCCCCGGAGACCACCCAGGATCAGCTCCAGACCAGTAAAAGGGAACGCCCCTGGGCCGCCACAGAGCACCCGAGACACCAGGAACGCTCCAGGACCAGTAAGGAATGCCCCTGACCGCCACAGAGCGCCCGCAGACCACCCAGGAACGGCTCCAGACCGCCAAGGAACACCCCTGACCGCCACAGAGCGCCCGCAGACCACCCAGGATCAGCTCCAGACCAGTAAGGAATGCCCCTGACCGCCACAGAGCGCCCGCAGACCACCCAGGATCAGCTCCAGACCAGTAAGGAACGCCCCTGACCGCCACAGAGCACCCGCAGACCCCCCAGGATCAGCTCCAGACCAGTAAGGAACGCCCCTGACCGCCACAGAGCGCCCGCAGACCACCCAGGATCGGCTCCAGACCAGTAAGGAATGCCCCTGACCGCCACAGAGCGCCCGCAGACCACCCAGGAACGGCTCCAGACCAGAAAGGAACGCCCCTGACCGCCACAAAGCGCCCGCAGACCACCCAGGAACGGTTCCCGACCGAAGAACCCCTGACCGCCCAAGAGCCCCCAGACCACCCAGGGTCGCTCCAGACCGAAGGAACCCCCTGACCGCCACAGAGCCCCCAGACCACCCGGATGCTCCAGACCAAAAGGGAAAACCCCTGACCGCCACAGAGCACCCGCAGACCACCCAGGATCAGCTCCAGACCAGTAAGGAACGCCCCTGACCGCCCGCAGACCACCCAGGAAGGCTCCCGACCGAAGGACCGCCCTGACCGCCACAGAGCGCCCGCAGGGCACCAGGAACGGCTCCAGACCAGTAAGGAACGCCCCTGACCGCCACAGAGCGCCCAGCCCGACCTAGGAAGGAACACCCCTGACCGCCAAGGGGGCCCGCAGACCACCCAGGAAGGCTCCAGACCGTAAGGAACACCCCTGCCGCCACAGAGCGGGCCCCCAGACACCAGGAACGGCTCCAGACCAGTAAGGGAAAACCCCCTGACCGCCACAGAGCGCCCGCAGACCACCCCCGGAACGGCTCCCCGACCGAAGGAACCCCCCGACCGCCACCCGAGCGCCCCAGACCACCAGGATCGGCCTCCAGACCGAAGGAACCCCGCTGACCGCCACAGAGCGCCCGCAGACCAACCTAGGATCGGTCCCGACCGAAGGAACACCCCTGACCGCCACAGAGCGGCCCCCAGAACCCACCGGGTCCAGACCGAAGGAACACCCCTGACCGCCACAGAGCGCCCGCAGACCACCTAGGATGGGCTCCAGACCAGTAAGGAACCCCCCTGACCCCCACAGAGCGCCCGCAGACCACCCAGGATCGGCTCCAGACCAAATAAGGAAACCCCCCGACCGCCACAGAGCGCCCGCAGACCACCAGGAACGGCTCCAGACCGCCAAGGAACGCCCCTGACCGCCACAGAGCGCCCGCAGACCACCCAGGAACGGCTCCAGACCAGTAAGGAACCCCTGACCGCCACAGAGCGCCCGCAGACCACCCAGGAACGGCTCCAGACCGCCAAGGAACACCCCTGACCGCCAGAGAGCGCCCGCAGACCACCCAGGAACGGCTCCAGACCGCCAAGGAACACCCCTGACGGCCACAGAGCGCCCGCAGACCACCCAGGATCGGTTTCCCGACCGTAAGGAAAACCCTGACCGCCACAGAGCGCCCGCAGACCACCCAGGATCGGCTCCAGACCAGTAAAAGGGAACCCCTGACCTGCCACAGAGCCCCGCAGACCACCCAGGAAGGCTCCAGACCAGAAGGAAGCCCCCGACCGCACCGGCAGAAACCCCCCAGGAACGGCTCCAGACCAGTAAGGAAAACCCCCCGACCCCCACAGAGCGCCCGCAGACCACCCAGGACGGCTCCAGACCGAAGGAACACCCCTGACCGCCACAGAGCACCCGCAGACCACCCAGGAATGGCTCCAGACCAGTAAGGAACGCCCCTGACCGCCACAGAGCGCCCGCAGACCACCCAGGAACGGCTCCAGACCGCCAAGGAACACCCCTGACCGCCACAGAGCGCCCGCAGACCACCCAGGATCTGCTCCAGACCGCCAAGGAACACCCATGACCGCCACAGAGCGCCCGCAGACCACCCAGAACGGGTCCAGACCAAGGAACCCCCTGACCGCCACAGAGCGCCCGCAGACCACCCCGGGGCGGCTCCAGACCAGAAGGAACACCCCTGACCCCACAGAGCGGCCGCAGACCACCCAATCGGGTCCAGGACCCCAAGGAACAAACCCCTGACCGCCACAGGGGCGCCGCAGACCACCCAGTATCGGCTCCAGACCACGAAGGAAAGCCCCTGACCGCCACAGAGCGCCCGCAGACCACCCAGGAACGGCTCCAGACCGCCAAGGAACGCCCCTGACCGCCACAGAGCGCCCGCAGACCACCCAGGATCGGCTCCAGACCAGTAAGGAACGCCCCTGACCGCCACAGAACGCCCGCAGACCACCCAGGAACGGCTCCACTCCACCCCCGGTTGGCCCAGGAACGGCTCCACACCACCCCCGGACGGCCCAGGAACGGCGCCACCCCACCCCCAGACGACCCAGGAACAGCTCCACGCCACCCCCGGTCGGCCCATGAACGGCTCCCCGCCACCCCCGGTTGGCCCAGGAACGACTCCATGCCCCTCCCCTCCCCCACCGGACGGCCCAGGAACGGCTCCACGCCACCCCCGGTTGGCCCAGGAACGACTCCATGCCCCTCCCCGCCCCCACCGGACGGCCCAGGAACGGCTCCACGCCACCCCCAGACGGCCCAGGAACCGCTCCACGCCACCCCCGACGGCCCAGGAACGGCTCCACGCCACTCCCGACGGCCCAGGAACGGCTCCACGCCACCCCCGACGGCCCAGGAACGGCTCCACGCCACCCCCGACGGCCCAGGAACGGCTCCACGCCACCCCCAGACGGCCCAGGAACGGCTCCACGCCACCCCCAGACGACCCAGGAACGGCTCCACACCACCCCCGGACGGCCCAGGAACGGCTCCACGCCACCCCCAGACGGCCCAGGAATGGCTCCACGCCACCCCCGGACGGCCCAGGAACGGCTCCACGCCACCCCCAGATGGCCCAGGAACGGCTCCACGCCACCCCAGACGGCCCAGGAACGAGTCCACGCCACCCCCAGACGGCCCAGGAACGGCTCCACGCCAGTCCCACCACCATGGATAGACTCCAGACTCCTCGGACTACCCAGGAACAGCTTTACACTCCTGGACCACGCAGGAACCACTCCAGATCACCCCTGGATGGCCCAAGCACAGCTCGGGACTACCTTTGGATCGTCCAGGAACAGCTCAAGGATCTTCTCCAGACTGCCAAAAATTGGCTCCAGACTGCCCCAGGAACTGCTCCAAAGCTGCCCAAGAACACTTCTCACCACCCAGGATCAGCTATGGATGACTCAGGAACACCCCCTAAAGTGGGCAATACGGAACACAAAGCAGGGGGTACCATCCATTTTGGGGTGGGATTAGCATAAGTCCTATCCTTTTATCGGTTTCATGATGTACAGGCCTGTTCTAGCATACAGAAATGGGAGAGATCATGCCAGTGAAAACCGAGCTTAACAGTTTCCATACACATTAGACAGACATTGGCCCAAGAGGGGGTAACATTCCTCTGCACCAACAATTAGATGTAGCAGTGCTCGAGTTGCTTCCACTATAACTGGAAGTGAAGCCAGATACTTCTCTGCAGACAGCTGTTTCAGGGTATTTGCCCCTCATCAGTGTACACTAGAGCATTAGTTGACTGGGCATAACATAGCCTAAAAGGGGATAACGTTCCTCATTAGAGAGAGGTACCATGTAAGTGTGTACAGGCTTATAGGCCATGGTTCCTTCACTGAAATTTAATTATATCCAAGTAAGTTTAAGGAAAAAGATCTAGACTCTGCAAACCCACCTATTGTAATATGACTGGGAGTAAAGCTAAACCTAAGGGCATGTCCCCACTGCACGGGTTGTCGGCCGGTTTTTCAGCCGGTTTGCGGTTTCTCAGACCGCCTGAAAAACCAGCTGAAAATGAGCACAATTGTGCTCTATGGAAAACCCGTGCAGCAGTCCCCACTGTCCGTCCGGTGATTTTTCCGGCCGCAAAACATTGTGCAAGCACAATCTTCCGTCCGGTTTCCGGACGGAATCTGTGCAAACCAATGCGAAGGGGGAGGGCTCATCGCGGAGAAAAGCTGGAGACCTGATCACACCCGTAATCATTTACAGGCGTATTCAAGTGTGTAAATGTGATGGGACCTTAAAGGGGTTGTCTCTGTTTCACAGAGCTACAGGCAGTGTCAGACTCACACTTCCACGGCGGTTGGTTCTAAAGCTTTAGGCTTCCACTTCCTTTTCAGGCTGTGGGTGTTTCCATAGCCATGATTAGCATATTAGCTCTGCTATTCCTAGCTGTTATTGTCACATGACTGCAGGAGATTTAGTAACTGTAGTGTACAAGGCTACAGAGCTCTAAGGCCTAAAACTTGTCATTAACTTAGGTAAACAAGCATCTGTGCTAAAGAGAAGACTCAGCAGCGAGCGACTGCCGGCCCCCCTGTGCTTTTGGAATACGTGCTGATCAGCACGACTCCCAAAACACATGGCGTATTGCTGCGTGTACTGTATGCGCTGCAATTACGTCGTGTGAACATAGCCTAAAAGTGGAAGAAAAGACAATTGGTATTAATGTATTCTGCCCTAAATCAAGGAATTCTTAATTTTTCCACATTTATTTAATGTAAAACCTGACATTAAATATTTTATAATCCAACAATCATCAGAGCAAGTGTGTCCGCCGAAACGCAGCCAACCCCAAAGCAACGCGGCCCGTGCCCAAAGCTACGAAGCCCGCGCCCAAAGCTGCACAGCCCGCGCCCAAAGCTGCACAGCCCGCACCCAAAGCTACGAAGCCCGTGCCCAAGGCAACGCAGCTTGTACCCAAAGCTGCACAGCCCATTCCCACAGCTACGACGCCCGTGCCCACAGCAACGCATCCCTTGCCCAAAGCTTCCCAGCCCGCGCCCAAAGCTGCACAGCCCGCGCCCAAAGCTGCACAGCCCGCGCCCAAAGCTACGAAGCCCGTGCCCAAAGCTACGAAGCCCGTGCCCAAAGCTACGAAGCCCGCGCCCAAAGCCGCACAGCCCGCGCCCAAAGCCGCACAGCCCGCGCCCAAAGCCGCACAGCCCGCGCCCAAAGCAGCACAGCCCGCGCCCAAAGCCGCCCAGCCCGCGCCCAAAGCCGCTCAGCCCGCGCCCAAAGCTGCACAGCCCGCACCCAAAGCTGCAGTGTTCATGCACACACTTAACTTTACAACTACACAACTCAACATATTCAAGCTCCAATAACACAACAGCTGAAATGACTAAGTCTCCGCAGAACGCAGCCCGTCCTCATTAGATGCAGGACTCTCCAGTCTTCCTGCTTCTACAATGCACAGTTTGCACAGATCTCCCCTATGAGGTCTGAAGTTGGTCACAAATTCTTGAAGTAATTGGCATGTTCTTCCGAGGTTTAAGAAGTTCCAGCAACCAATCGAGTCCATGGACTTTTGGTACTTGCCCCACTCACTGTACAAACCTCTCCATTATTCGGGGGCCTCAGTTTAATCTATCATTAGGAGCCGTTGACCCAGAACTAAACGTAAAGCAGATCCTTCCTTCCTCCCATGCCCAGATTCACAGGCTCCTCGAGCTGGGGATGCCCCGAAGCATTTGTAGCTCAACAGGGTTCCTCTAATCTCAGCGAGGCTCTGTGTAAGTGCACTGGGAGCAAGAAATTCATGTTTTACATCTTTAACTAGAGACCCTCCTCCCCCTCGAGAAACACAAAGAGACTCAGGGAGATGAATGTGCGGACGGCCACGGAGTCTGCAGTTTAACACTTTTTGCTCCGTCGCTGGGATGGGGAGACTTTGGACCAGAAAACGCTTTTGCTTCATAAACAACATTTACCAAAGCTGTAAACTTGGTGTTTGTGTCGAGGAACATACGGAGCGATCACTGCACAAGCTGGAGAGAAACGAGCCTAAGAGCCTGACGACACACGGACACCATCCCCACGGCCCAGGACGGAGGACCCTCAGCCGCTGCTCGACCGGCAATCAATATGTGTGGAGGGGAATTCCAGAGAATTCTCAGGGTGATACAAAAACCTCGTGATTACTATATGTATTATGTAAGGTAATCACTATAACTGCGTATACCACCAATGGAGAGTGCCCCACCGGGGTGTCTGAACGCCATTAAGGGCCGCTGGGCAAAGCAATGCACTGAGCCCTGGCCACGCAAACAACATCATACCAGGCCATGCCTCCCATTAGGCAGATTGGCAAGCCACCAGTAGAGATGGTAGGTAGGGTTACAGATAGGTAAGTCCCCAAGTACTGTAGTTAGGCAATGCCCCAGGAACGCAGGTCGCCCATTAGACAAATAGGCCACCAGAATCTAGGTAGGGCTACAGGTAGGTAAGTCTCAAAGTACTGAAGGTAGGCAGGCAATGCCCCAGGTGGGCCGGTAGGAAAGACCCCTTTAGACAGACAAGTAAGCAACCATTAGGTAGGTAGAGGTACAGATAGGGAAGGCTCCAGGTGTTGTAGCTAGGCAGGCAATACCCCAGGTGGACAGGTCCCCTATTAGACAGACAGGTAAGCCACCATTGGGTAGGTAGTGGTACAGATAGGTAAGCCACCATTACGTAGGTAGTGGTAGACAGGTAAGGCTCCAGGTGCTGTAGCTAGGCAGGCAATACCCCAGGTGGACAGGTCCCCTATTAGACAGACAGGTAAGCCACCATTGGGTCGGGAGTGGTACTGATACGTAAGGCTCCAGGTGCTGTAGGTAGGCAGACAATGCCCCCGGTGGGTAGGTAGGCAGGTCCCCATTAGACAGATAGGTAAGCCACCATTGGGTAGGCAGTGGTACTGATACGTAAGGCTCCAGGTGCTGTAGGTAGGCAGGCAATGCCCCCGGTGAGTAGGTAGGCAGGTCCCCTATTAGACAGATAGGTAAGCCACCATTGGGTAGGTAGTGGTACTGATAGGTAAGGCAGCAGGTGGTAGGCAGGTATGCAGGATCGCACACAGCAGCCTAGGCAGGCAATGTCCCTATCCTTAATAGTGATCCCATCAATTACAATACAAAAAAAACCTTCCTTTTCACAGCCTAAAGCAGCTTCTGAAACCTAAAGGACTATTTGGCGGGGCAGGGGGCCGATGGCGTCCTGAGGAGGTGCATACAGTTTAATAATTGCATTGACCCAGCGATGCCGGCATGTGCTCTGGGTTTCCAGGACATACCTCAAACAGTCAGGTGCCCTCTATGGTCCGGGAGCCCCCGGGTAACTACGTAGTGTGCCCAATGCGGGAGAAAGCCCTGATTCTGTGCTCTGTGTTGGTTGCATTTTCATTGTCCACATGGAAAAAAAAAAATGTAAATAGAGCCGGGGTAGGAAAAAAACAGGAAACCTGCTGACACTTACCCCTGCGCCGGCCGCTGCTCCGCTGCTCTTCACTTCAGGTCCCGACACACAGGGACGGCTCATGCTCTGTTCACTTACGATGTAGCGCGAGCCTCTCCTGTGTGTCGGGACTATAATCCAAAAGTGAAGAGGAGCGGATCCCCGGGAGCTGAGGAGCAGGTGCGGACTGGGAGGTCATTTTTATCATCGATACACACATTTACATACATACAGAGAAGGAAAGAAGTATTGGATACACGGGCGATTTTGCAGGTTTCCCACTTACAAAGAATGTAATTTTGTCTGTAATTTTTATCATAGGTTCACCTCAACTGTGAGAGACCGAATTCAATTTTTTTTTTTTTTTTTTTTAGAAATCCCATTGTACGATTTTGAAATAATTCATTTGCATTTTATTGCAGGAAATAAGTATTTGATCAGCAACCGACCTGTAGGAATTCCGGCTCTCACAGACCTGTTGTTTTTCTTTCGGAAGCCTCCTACTCTGCACTCATTACCTGGATAAATTGCTCCCATTTGAACTTGTTACCTGTATAAAAGACACCTGTCCACACAATCACACTCCAACCTCTCCACCATGGCCAAGACCAAAGAGGTGTCTAAGGACACCAAGGAAAGAAATGTAGCCCCGCACCAGACTGGGATGGGTGACGGGACAAGAGGCAGCAGCTCGGTGAGAAGGAACAACTGTTGGGGCAATTATTAAAAGATGGAAGAAACACAAGATGGCTGTCAATCCTCCTCGGTCGGGGGCTCCATGCAAGATCTCGCTTTGTGGGGTGAGGATGATTCTGAGAAAGGTCAGGAATCAGCCCAGAACTACCCGGGAGAACCTGGTCACCGACCTGAATAGAGCTGGGGCCACAGTCTCACAGATTACCGCTAGTAACGCGCTGCACCATCATGGAGTAAAATCCTGCAGGGTGCGCAATGTCCGCCTGCTCCCCCAGCACAAGTCCAGGCCCATTGACCATCTGGATGATCCAGAGGAGGCGGGAGAAGGTCATGAGGTCAGATGAGACCAAATTAAAACTTTCTGGTATCAATGCCACTCGCAGTGTTTGGAGGAAGAAGGATGAGGACAACCCCAAGACACCATCCCCACCGTGAAGCATGGGTGGAGGGGAAACATCATACTCTGGAGGGTGGGTTCTGCAAAGGAGACAGGGGGAATGCACTGTATTGAAGGGAGGATGAATGGGGCCAGGTACTGTATAGCCAGATTTTGGCCAACAACCTCCTTCCCTCAGTAAGAGCATTGAAGATAGTCGTAGTTGGATCTTCCAGCATTACAATTGCCTGAAAACACACAGCCAGGGCAACTATGTGTTCTCCATTCTATTCTATGGGAGTTCCCGGTACAGGGGAGCGCTGTGTTCTCCATTCTGTTCTATGGGAGTTCCCAGTACAGGGGAGCGCTGTGTTCTCCATTCTGTTCTATGGGAGTTCCCAGTACAGGGGAGTGCTGTGTTCTCCATTCTGTTCTATGGGAGTTCCCAGTACAGGGGAGCGCTGTGTTCTCCATTCTCCTCTATGGGAGTTCCCGGTACAGGGGAGCACTGTGTTCTCCATTCTCCTCTATGGGAGTTCCCAGTACAGGGGAGCGCTGTGTTCTCCATTCTGTTCTATGAGGGTTCCAAGTACAGGGTAGCGTTGTATTCTCCATTCTGTTCTATGGGAGTTCCCAGTACAGGGGAGTGCTGTGTTCTCCATTCTCCTCTATGGGAGTTCCCAGTACAGGGGAGTGCTGTGTTCTCCATTCTGTTCTATGGGAGTTCCCAGTACAGGGGAGTGCTGTGTTCTCCATTCTCCTCTATGGGAGTTCCCAGTACAGGGGAGCGCTGTGTTCTCCATTCTGTTCTATGGGAGTTCCCAGTACAGGGGAGCGCTGTGTTCTCCATTCTGTTCTATGGGAGTTCCCAGTACAGGGGAGCGCTGTGTTCTCCATTGTCCTCTATGGGAGTTCCCAGTACAGGGGAGCGCTGTGTTCTCCATTCTGTTCTATGGGAGTTCCCAGTACAGGGGAGCGCTGTGTTCTCCATTCTGTTCTATGGGAGTTCCCAGTACAGGGGAGCGCTGTGTTCTCCATTCTGTTCTATGGGAGTTCCTAGTACAGGGGAGCGCTGTGTTCTCTCCATTCTCCTCTATGGGAGTTCCCAGTACAGGGGAGCGCTGTGTTCTCCATTCTCCTCTATGGGAGTTCCCGGTACAGGGGAGCGCTGTGTTCTCCATTCTGTTCTATGGGAGTTCCCAGTACAGGGAAGCACTGTGTTCTCTATTCTGTTCTATGGGAGTTTCCGGTACAGGAGAAACGCTGTGTTCTCCATTCTGTTCTATGGAAGTTCCCAGTACAGGGGAGCGCTGTGTTCTCTATTCTGTTCTATGGGAGTTTCCGGTACAGGGGAGCGCTGTGTTCTCCATTCTGTTCTATGGGAGTTCCCAGTACAGGACAGCGCTGTGTTCTCCATTCTGTTCTAGGAGAGTTCCCAGTACAGGGGAGCGCTGTGTTCTCCATTCTGTTCTATGGGAGTTCCCAGTACAGGGGAGCGCTGTGTTCTCCATTCTGTTCTTCGGAGTTCCCAGTACAGGGGAGTGCTGTGTTCTCCATTCTGTTCTATGGGAGTTCCCAGTACAGGGGAGCGCTGTGTTTGGCCGTCCTAAGAACTCGCATAGAACAGAACGAAGAGTCATGCACAAGCGTGACCTACTTACCGATCTGAGCCGACACTTTCAGGGGCCCATTCCTGAGACAGGTCCAGGGCCCAGAGATGGAGGCTCCTATCAGACTTTCATGGCCTAGCCTATCAATATATCATCAAAGTCCATGCTGGGAAAACCCTTTAACTCAAAATTCCCTTGAACTGAATTTGGGACAGAAGACGAAATGCATCACCGTCTTGTAGGAGCAGGACTGTGTAGAGTGACATGGAGCTCCTGCACCCTCTCCAGCTGTGATCTCTGCTAAGTGAATGCTAACAGTTCTCCGTATCTCGTCACCTCTCCAGCAGATGAGCTGTCACTTTATGCGGCGCGAGATCATTACACGAGGATCCAGTGACGCCCAGACCCACAAAGAGCGAGTCCTCATTAGTTTCATCAGTGCAAACAAACACAAATAAACCTGCAGATGACAGAACGTGGCTGAACCTGCAAAGAGTGGCGCAGAAGTGCCCCGATGATCAGACGTGCCAGGGCAACGGGTAAGGGCAGCTCTCCTCTGCGGATGCTTTCCTGCCTGAACCCAATAAGTTTATAGAGGAGGGGTCACTGGTCAGGACCATGGGGTGCAAACAGTCAGGAACCCCTAGATCTGAGGGTGGAAAGACCTTAACACATTAAAGGCGCAGCTCCAGATTGCCGTGACTTCCATGTCATTGCTGGTTTATTCTTCAGCTACACCTACCTGAGGGACAAGATGTACGTTTTAATGGCGTCATTGACCGCACCATTTAATGCACTGGGAAATGCAAAAAAAAAAAATTCTTTATGGTAGGGTAGGTGGGAAAAAAATGCAACTGGGCCATCTTTGCGGGGGTTTGGTTTTCATGAAGTTCACTGTTCAGTATGAACGAGGTGTTATTCCTAATCTGCAGGTCGCTGCGATTCCGCCAATTCCATATCTCCAGAACTTTCATTATGTTTTATTCCTTAAAAAAAAACAAAAACTAAAAAATAAACATTTCTGTGCGTCGCCATTTTCACAGACCATTAACTTTTTTTTTTTTTACTTTTTAAAAAAAAATTAATGGTTAGATCTCTGATGGTCCATTTTTTATGGAGCAAGGTCAACATTCTATTGGTACCAATTTGGACTGTGAGCGACATTTTGTTAATTTTTTTCTTTTTTTTTTTGAGAGGAGTGATGAACAAAAAATTAAATTACAATTTATTTTTTTGTGCTTTTTTTCATGCCGTTCAGCATCTTGTCTCCATGGTCACCGACCACCACTCTGTGCTGTGAACTTTTTAACTTGCAGCATCGTGAACATCGTGACTAGGGACTCTACTGTCCCTTTTTTGAAGCAAAGAATAGAAAGGCCGGGGCCAAAACAGGTTACCCTGCATTACCGGACACCAGTGAAAGTGGTGGTCGGTAACCAAGGGGACGAGAGAGCAAGTTGAAAGTGCAAAAAAGGCCTGAATGAGGCAAAGTAAACAATTTTAATAACCTGCATTTTGAAAATTGCATACTTTACGGTAATTGGCCCTTCCAGCAGCGCTTGCTTTAATGGGAAAATGGGGAAGCTAAGGACAGCAGGAGTCCTCCTTTTAACTGCCTTAAAAAACTCTTTGCACTGACCATGCTGCACACATGAGCTTCATATTTGAGAATAGCTGAATCCTAGCCCCCTATAAAGCTGAGCCTTAGTGGGCGGCTGGCGCAGAGTATACTGTTAGCTGAGAGTCTGTGTCCTGTGAGCTTACTGCATTTTAGTAAACAAGTATTACCGCTTCACCCTTGTTGTAGGTCTCCTTCACACGTAATCAATATCAGGTGTGACCCCAAGATGTGATGAGTAGAAGAGCACGGAGGTAGTCCATGGTTTCATAGATTATTGCATTTTGTTTCTAACATTCAGTCCCTAATTTGGTGAATTCTCGATTTCCATTCTGCTGGAGCCCTGGTTTGTCTGCAGTTTTCTGTTGCTTCTGTTCCTCCCTGTGTATCTCTTGTAGCGTGTTCTATTCCTGAGTTCTCTTTGGTGCTTCTGTTTTTGCCAGGGCCAGTTGTAGCTAAGGGACATTTTTGGTTGGGGATAATGTTGGGGATGGAGATTCTGGTGTTAAGGGAAGTCTCAGTGTGAGCTTTTGAGGGATAACATAGGGACAGTTATTGCTCATACGCTCTTGAAGCGTACCCACATTGGGTCTCCACCCAACCGTGCACCTGTCCTCACCTTCCTGCTGATACATTTGGTATTATTTTTCATGTGTCTGCTGCTGTACTTCTTTGTGTTGTTTGGACTCCACCAGCTTTGTTACGGGGCAGCTTGTTGAATGCACCAGGCGGGTGAATACATCTAATGTTTATGTATATGGTTACTTCTGAAGCCGCTGAATAGATAGCCTGCTGCACTATTTGACTTTGTAAGGAAAGAAAACCACCACCAATAAGAAAACAGATGCCGGCAAATGGCCGATCCCATTCTAGAGGAGGAAAAAAGTAACAAAGCACAGTTGAGTTTTGCGGTCCTTGTGCTCTCTGCAGCCTCAGCTTCTGCTCCTAGATGACAGTAATAGAACTTGGCTTTTTGTTGCGATGGAACCTCCCGTCCAAGATCCTTAGAAACACTTCTCAGAGTACTTACTAGTACATAATTAGCTTTGGAAAACCCCTTTAAGACCTCTCCCCAATCGTCCAAGAAATTGATAAAACAGAACGGTGCAGTTCACTCTCTGGGGCAAACCAGCATCAGCCATGTCACATTAGAGGTCCAGTGTACCAGTGTATAGTTGGTGGTCTATAGCGCCTCCCTACAATACAGTGCTGTACTACATGTCCTGTGCTGCTCTTACATGTATTAGTGAGGTGCATGCAGTGATTGGTGGTCTATAGCGCCTCCCTACAGTACAGTGCTGTACTACATGTCCTGTGCTGCTCTTACATGTATTAGTGAGGTGCAGGCAGTGATTGGTGGTCTATTGCACCTCTCTACAGTACAGTGCAGTAATACATGTCCTGTACTACTCTTACATGTATTAGTGAGATGCATGCAGTGATTGGTGGTCTATAGCACCTCTCTACAGTACAGTGCGGTACTACATGTCCTGTACTGCTCTTACATGTATTAGTGCAGTGCATGCAGTGATTGGTGGTCTATAGCACCTCTCTACAGTACAGCACTACATGTCCTGTACTGCTCTTACATGTATTAGTGAGGTGCAGCAGTGATTGGCGGTCTATAGCGCCTCTCTACAGTACAGTGCGGTACTACATGTCCTGTACTGCTCTTACATGTATTAGTGCAGTGCTTTCTGTGATTGGTGGTCTTTAGCCCTCTCTAAAGTACAGTGCGGTACTACATGTCCTGTACTGCTCTTACATGTATTAGTGAGGTGCATGCAGTGATTGTCGGTCTATAGCACCTCTCTACAGTACAGTGCGGTACTACATGTCCTGTACTGCTCTTACATGTATTAGTGTGGTGGATGCAGTGATTGGAGGTCTATTAGCTCCTCTCTACAGTACAGTGCGGTACTACATGTCCTGTACTGCTCTTACATTTTTTTTGAGTTATGCAGTGATTGGCAGTCTATAGAGCCTCTCTACAGTACAGTGCCGTACTACATGTCCTGTACTGCTCTTACATGTATTAGTGAGTTATGCAGTGATTGGCAGTCTATAGAGCCTCTCTACAGTACAGTGTGGTACTACATGTCCTGTACTGCTATTACATGTATTAGTGAGGTGCATGCAGTGATTGGTGGTCTATAGCTCTCTCTACAGTACAGTGCGGTACTACATGTCCTGTACTGCTCTTACATGTATTATGAAGGTGCATGCAATGATTGGTGGTCTATAGCGCCTCTCTACAGTACAGTGCGGTACTACATGTCCTGTACTGCTCTTACATGTATGAGTGAGGTGCAGGCAGTGATTGGAGGTCTATAGCACCTCTCTACAGTACAGTGTGGTAATACATGTCCTGTACTGCTCTTACATGTATTAGTGAGGTGCATGCAGTGATTGGTGGTCTATAGCGCCTCTCTACAGTACAGTGCGGTACTACATGTCCTGTACTGCTCTTACATATATAATATTAGTGAGCTGCAGGCAGTGATTGGCGGTCTATAGCGCCTCTCTACAGTACAGTGTGCTACTACATGTCCTGTACTGCTCTTACATGTATTAGTGAGGTGAATGCAGTGATTGTTGGTCTATAGCGCCTCTCTACAGTAAACTGTGGTACTACATGTCCTGTACTGCTCTTACATGTATTACTGAGGTGCATGCACTGATTGTCTATAGCGCCTCTCTACAGTACAGTGCGGTACTACATGTCCTGTACTGCTCTTAAATGTATTAGTGAGGTGCATGCAGTGATTGGTCTATAGCGCCTCTCTACAGTACATTGCGGTACTACATGTCCTGTACTGCTCTTACATGTATTAGTGAGGCGCATGCAGTGATTGGAAGTCTATAGCGCCTCTCTACAGTACAGTGCGGTACATGCATGTCCTGTACTGCTCTTACATGTATTAGTGAGGTGAATGCAGTGATTGGTGGACTAACGCTGCTCTCTACAGTACAGTGCGGTACTACATGTCCTGTACTTCTCTTACATGAATTAGTGAGGTGAATGCAGTGATTGGTGGTCTATAGCTGCTCCCTACAGTCCAGTGCGGTACTACATGTCCTGTACTCTCTTTACATGTATTAGTGAGGTGCATGCAGTGATTGGTGGTCTCTAGCGCCTCTCTACAGTACAGTGCAGTACTACATGTCCTGTACTGCTCTTACATGTATTAGTGAGGTATGCAGTGATTGGTGGTCTATAAGCGCCTCTCTACAGTACAGTGCGGTACTACATGTCCTGTACTGCTCTTACATGTATTAGTGCAGTGCATGTAGTGATTGGCGGTCTATAGCTTCTCTCTACAGTACAGTGCGGTGCTACATGTCCTGTACTGCTCTTACATGTATTAGTGAGGTGCATGCAGTGATTGGTGGTCTATAGCGCCTCTCTACAGTACAGTGCGGTACTAATGTCCTGTACTGCTCTTACATGAATTAGTGAGGTGCATGCAGTTGATTGTTGGTCTATAGCGCACTCTCTACAGTACAGTGCGGTACTACATGTCCTGTACTGCTCTTACATGTATTAGTGAGGTGCTATGCAGTGATTGGTCGTCTATAGCGCCTCTCTACAGTACAGTGCGGGTACTGACATGTCCTGTACTGCTCTTTACAAGTATTAGTGAGGTGCATGCAGTGATGTGGTGTCTATAGCGCCTCTCTACAGTACACTGTGGTACTACATGTCCTGTACTGCTCTTACATGTATAGTGAGGGTGCATGCAGCATGATTGGGGGTCTATAGCCCTCTCTACAGTACAGTGCGAGAGTTACTACATGTCCGTACTGACTCTTACATGTATTAGTGAGGGCATGCAGTGATTGGGAGGTCTATAAGCACCTCTCTACAGTACAGTGCGGTACTACATGTCCTTACTGCTCTTACATGTATTAGTGAGGTTGCATGCAGTGATTGGAGGTCTATAGCGCCTCTCTCCAGGTACAGTGCGGTACTACATGTCCTACTGCTCTTACATGTTTAGTGGGGTGGAAGCAGTGATTGTTGGTCTATAGCGCCTCTCTACAGTACAGTGCGGTACTACATGTCCTGTACTGCTCTTACATGTGTCAGAATGAGCAGCTTCTTGGGGTTCAGCAGGCGAGGGCCCTATTTTCGTTATTTCTGGTACATGTCACAGACCATGATGTACAGCAGTTCTTTCTATCATGAGCTTTATCTGAACTGGGCTGGGTTCACTCTTCGTCAGGATACTGTGATGTAGAGGGGGCGGCTCATAGACCCCAATAAAACACAGTCTATGTGTCCTACACTTCCCAGCTCTATACGCTTGTTGTGCATGGCAGACGGCGTCTGTGTCACAGAAAGCGCGTACGTTTGACAAACAGATCCAATGCACCCATTTCTGGTCTACTGATTTCCAGGAGTCGGCTATGGCCACGGTGCCCGTCAGTAACTTTTATTAACGTTACCCACTGGTACCTCTGATGCAGGGAACTACTAAGTGTGAGACACGCCCTGGTGTTTTGTGCTTTTCATGATGTTCGTCACATTTTAGTTTTCCATAGAGTTACGGTCTCATCATACAATGCTCGTCCCGAACCAATTAACATTGTACCTGGAGGGAACTTTCTATTACCTTCCAGGAGATACAAATCTTTCCTAAAAACAAATAAAAAATGGAAACAGCTTTCAACAGGGTTAGAACAAGAGGATGAGATGGTGGATTCTTTACTGTTAGAGAGGACAATATGGCCCCCCCGGACCACAAAAGCGCCAGGGGATTCTGAATGTAAAATCTCTAAAGGGGGGGCCCGGGCCAAGAGGGAGTATGGGGATTCTTTCCCTTGTAGAAGACCTATGGAATGCCTGGGCGCACAAGAAGCTGCCATGGTGGATTCTGTAATGTAAGAGCAGTGACTCTATGGAGCTCAGGGCCACAAGAGGTAGTGATGGTGGATTCTTCCTTGTAAGAGCAGTGACTCTATGGAGCCTGGGGCCACAAGAGGTAGTGATGGTGGATTCTTCCTTGTAAGAGTGGTGACACTATGGAGCCTGGGGCCACAAGAGGTAGTGATGGTGGATTCTTTACTTTAAGAGCGGTGACTCTATGGAGCCTGGGGTCACAAGAGGCTGTGATGGTGGATTCTTTACTTTAAGAGCAGTGATACTATTGAGCCTAGGGTACAAGAGATAGTGAGGGTGGATTCTTTAATGTAAGAGCGGTGACAATATGAAGCTTGGGGCCACAAGAGGAAATGATAGTGGATTCTTCCTTGAAAGACCCGGGTTGAAAACCCCCAAAAAGGGGTTAAGAATTTGGAAAATTCTTTAAGGGTAGGGTGCGAAAACCCCACGAGGGGTTTTGAAGGGGAGGGAGTCTTTGGGAGGAGTAATGGGGGGAGTAAAATTGACCAATTTTTCAGCAGGGTTTTTAGATAAATTTCTTGTAAAATTTATTAGACATGGGTTTTTTGGGGCCCGGATTCCGGGAAAGATGGGACGTTAAACCGGGGACTTTTTCTAAACCCCATTTTGGAAAGTCGGGAAAGGGAATTTTCCCCATTTTTTTTTGGGACCATTGGTCCCCCGAAAAATTTTTGCCCCCCCTCTGGATAAACCCCAATGGAGGGTTAGAAGTTGAAACCGGGGGTCCAAAAACCCGCCTTCCCCCTCTCGGGTTATTTAAATCTTACAAACCACGATGAAGTGATACTGGAAATGCATTAAAAACCGGTATCACTGACTAGGAAAAAACCGTCCCCCCGGGCAGAGTCTGCACCGGGCCACCCCCATCCCATTTAAAGGTCCACGAGGCCCCCCCGTTTTTTCCACAGCCCAAGAAAATTTGTGGAATTGCGGGACGCTGTTAGTGTTTTCCCCGATATTAAAAAAACGCAGAATTGGAACAAGGGGCCAAACCCTTACTATCAAATGGTATTCCCCCCCCTGACAAAAAGCCTGCAAAAGGGGACCGCCCATCCTCCCCCCTTGCTAAAAAAATGGAGCAGCCCCCCCCCCCCAGAGGAGAGGGGCCTTTGGGGGGGAGGTGACCTCTGCCCCAGGGGATGTCCCTTGGGGCTCTTCGGGATAGACTTAAGCTATCCAGGCCCTGCATGGGAACAGCTGCACTGGGGACAAGTGCCCCCGAAATTTTCACACTTTTTGCATCAATCCTGATAAAAGGGAGAGAAAAAAGAGCCCCCTCTCCCCGCCCCGGGGGAAAATTTGGGGCTCTTTGCTGGGAGCAGATGCTTTTTTTTTCCCTTTCAGTGAAAAATTTGGGAAAAAAATCCTGCTCTGCGGCCCTGTCAGGGAAAGCTCCACAAAACCCAGCGATGATTTGTCCCCATTCAGGGGGGTTGGGGCTTCAATGGGGCCTCATATGTTTCCCCCCGAGACCCGGGGGGGAAGTTTTTTAAATACAGGGGCAGAGAAAGTAACCAAATAGAGAGAAATTTTGGTGAAACCCGTGG